>VDFB02007822.1:0-24135 GCA_007258455.2 Sequoia sempervirens | reverse complement strand
GGCGTCGCTACTGCATTATGGTAGTCTAAAATTTAAATAAACTCAGTGAGTTGGTGACATACTTATTGTCTCTTTTTGCTTGGCCGACCCCTGTTTTTTATAAATTTCATCTGTTTAGAATCAAATAAGAGTGATAGGAGAATATAACCTCCTTGAATCCCTACGCAGCCAATCACAACGACTACACTTAAATATGTTAAGGTGTGTAGTTTTAAATAACCTCCTTGATCCTATGGCGCCACTCCTCTTGTCTTTTCTTTGTTGGAATTATAGTTTTTAAATTGTCATCCACTGCCATTCTTGGTGACTTCTGAATTTGCTTAACTTGATTCAAAATTTGTGTATTGACATCCCTATCACCTATCACCTGTAGGTTAATGACTTTCAATTTTTTTGTAACCTGTCCTCTATATTTTAAATAGTAACTGCAATATTATCTTTGATACCATATATAATTTATCACAACAACAATGCTTGAATCTGGTAGGGCACAAAGAATAGATATTATCATCATGTTCCTAACGGAATCTGTGATGTTAAATTCCATGCCATGCTAATTAGCCTTCTGATGTCTTATTCATTTACTAGGAAATGGCGATGAATTGTTTAAGGATGGGTTTTATAATTCTTATTCTAAGCTGCATGTTGAGTCAATGGTTGATTGATTGTTATTCTTTGCTATCTATGTTCACATATAGTTTTGTTATATTTTTACAATGAATTCTACTATGTCTTGGCATGTGCATGCATTTGATTGTATGCATGTTTTATGTATTTCCTTACTTCTGTTTGCTTCCTTAAGCTAGGTATTTAAAATTGACATCCTTTTTAATATTTTTTAAAATTTCAATCTAAAGGAATGTTAAACTCAAATTTAGCATATTAACGAAATAAATAATTGTTTATATGCAATTTAAATGTTTATTTAAAATTTGATTATTTCTATTTTAGGGATATTATGAGTTTGACCATGTTATTCTATAAATGAGTAATATTCTTTAGAATTCTTTAAAAGAATATAGTTATAGATTTGTGAATTGTGTGTAAATAAGTCTTTCCAGAGGCTAGGAAACACCTAGTATGATTTATTTACTTCATGTGAGATATAGTATTCATTTGATTTTGTTTTTTACAAAGTTGGCCTTGTTCGATACTTAGCATACCTATGTGGTATTTTGGTATTAAGCCATGCATGATGTAATTGTTATCCTTGAGATAACATGAGGTTTATGGTCTTATCATGTGGATGATATGATCATTTGTGGTTTTACCTTAAATACTTTATGGCTTTATCTTTTGATTTTGAGTCATGTTTTTAGGGAGAGTGGCTTGCGATAGGGGCCGAAATCCTAAGAGGTTGTCTGGGTAGCCTATCGTAGGTTTTGTAATCCAGTGGAAACCTAACTAATGTACTAGGGGTTGGGTAGAATTAAACATTAACTTAGATAAAAGTATGCCTCGCCTATTTTCTTAATGCTCGTTTAGGTTAAGGAAAGGTTGAGAAGGCCTAGAGTGGCTAGTCACCTATCTTGTCCTCTTGAAAGATGGAATGACTCCACACTTGTTTGCATAGGGGCCGGGAATTGGTAGATACTACCATGGTAACTCTTTAAGAGGGATGGTAGTCTAGGAAGATTCACTAGGGTAACCTATCCCGACAGTGTGATGACACTCTTTGCCTATTACATGATTGTGAACCTTTATGTTGAGTTATGTCTCTGGGAGTTTATTTGTTATGTTATGATATCATTATGTCGTGATGTTAATGTAAGCCACGTAAATGTAATGTTCTATCTTCATGTTTTTGTGGATCTGTCATTATCTCCAAGCACGAAGGGTGTGAACCTTTGGGTTTCATGTGGTTGGAAGGAAACCGTGCTATACCTTCATTGGATACTCTATCAGATGATACTATACTTGTAGCTGGTTCTTGATACTTCATTTTTCATGACAGTGGAAGTAGAATGTGTTCGTGGACATAAATGTTAGCAATGATATGATCATTATCCTCTTTGTATATTTACCTCATGTGTATAAGTGTACTCATTGTATCATCATTATGATGTATCGAGATTTATGAGAATCTCACTTGATGTAATCTGGGAATATTTGTAACCTGATTGTATAAAGTTAAGAGAATTGGATCATTCATAGATTTAAATTGTACTTATGTTTTATGTTATATTGTGTTGATCTTATTTATAATATTTATGTAACGTCGTCTTGGAATCCTTAAGACAGTTATGTAATTGAATCTCTAAAAAAAAAAAATCAGTTAATTTGTTCTTTACGTTTTGTTTTAATGGAAACCATGGCGGGGCATTACTCAAAAATTACTCTGCTAACCCAAACAAATGTAGAAAACCAGGGACCGACAATAACTCAACAAAATTATAAAACATTAAAAATTTAATGTATGAACCATATTACTAATTTCCTTCATATATAGATCAAAATGAATGGCTTGGTAACCATAATCACATAAATAATGAGGATATTGCAAAACAAAATTGGGCCTACACATTAAATGACTAGTAGATATACTAAATAGTGACATCATTAAATAGTGGCATCTCTAAATATTAAAAATCCACATATATAACTTGTGCATCTCTAGTGTTTGTTATCATTTTCTTTTTGCAATCCTATTTATGTATATAATTTAATTTAACTAACAATAGTTTAAATCTATATTATTTGGTACAAATAAATTGAGGATAGATCTCAATGGTTATCTATATCTAATGAAAATAAGTATTTTTCCACTAATGATAAACATTGTATTACCAGAACATTAAATCATATTACCAATTTATAAAAAACCACTATTCAACAATGAAAACTCACTTTATCAAAACAAACCATGGGAATACTATTTCCAATTAAACAGTTCAAAACTCTAGAATTTGATCGCATAATTTTTCATAGGGAAATACATATCCTTTTTCTTCTCTCTCTGTCTTCAATGAAGCCTGATACAATAATGAAAAAGTGGTTCAAATTAATAATATATATTTTTAAAAGAATTATTAGGATATTAACTATGTTGGAACTTCTTGAGAAAATATCCTGTTAGAGAAAGGTTTCCTCAAAAACTTACATTGTTTTTTATTAAGGAACAAGCATGTTTTGAAGGGACCTTGAAACCCTTAACAGTAACCAAGAGAAAGAAACAACATCAAAAGGATCAAGACAAAAAATAGATAGCTACCATCAAAGAAGAAAACAAGGAACCATCCCAAGGTAGCACAACAAAAAGCCAACAAAAATCCAATAAAAGTCCAACCACTAGGCTAGGTTCATGAGGATATCTGCAACCTCTTGCTTGAGTTTGTTCATATTTAAAGCAACTTTCTTAATCTCCTGAAAGTTAACAAGAGCTTGGTTAGCCTTCCTCTTTAGGTTCGCTCTGGTTCTTTTACTCTGCCCCACACCTTCCACCTGGATTTCCTCTTTCTCGGCATCCACATACACATCAATCCTGACCTGATAGGCATTTTCTAGATTATCAACTATCGTATTCATGCTCTTCGTGGTAGATTTTAAAATTTTGTGGCTCATTTCCAAAACATTGTGGATAGAATCTTTTATGTTCATCTTTTCCTCCATACTAGAAATCTTGCCATCATGGTTACTCTTAAATTGCTACAAATCCTCAACTATTTTCTTGAGGCAATCCACCATGTAATTCTTTTCTTCCTCAGTCCATAAGTTGGTGGCCTTATCTATGTCTTTGTTATTATTGTCATTCTTTTCAGCCTTTTCCAGTTTACTATTCATAGCCCTTTGATTCAATTTCAGTTCCTTAATCTCAAAAAACACCCATCTGATTAACCAGAAGAAATCCATAGACCCATTATGAGTAATAGCAAGAATGTCATCAGGAAATTCACGTTCAGCTTTAAAGTAATGGTCATCCGCCTTGAGTTCACTGGGATAATGGGGCCTATCCTCTATGTTAGTGGCAGGGTAGATGTAGTATTCTGATGAGGGGGTCAACTTCGAATCATCCTGATTAGTATCATAAGAGGGATCCTCTGAGACCTTTCTCTTACCCTTCTCTTAGGGAGAGACACTAGAATTACCTTTCCCCTTAATTGCAACCCTTCCCCTGGATGAAGGGGTCTGGTGGGACAGAGCCGACATAGCTTTGAAATGTTCATAGATTAAAACAAGCAAACCCTCATGGAGAATAGAATGCCTAATCGGATTCAGACTAGTTTTGAAGACTAGCATTCAAAGAGGTAGCAAAATAGAAAGGGAAATAAACCCTAACTTGATGTCGAAAATGGTTGAGGAGCACAAAACGGTACCCAAATACCCTATTGTAACGAACATCCAGGGTAATGTACTCCATAAGCACTTTTAACACCTTCCTCCAATGTGAGATGATCTTCATTGAATTGTAACTACTTTTGGTAGTCCTTCATAGATCCTCCTTTTCCCTCTCTGTCTTCAAATTTTTTTGCATAGCCTGGTTGAAGAGTTTCCTATCACTGTAAAACTTGATGCCCTCAATAGAAAGCCTCATAACCTCAACAATTAACTACTCATCAATAGCAACCTTTCTCCCAGACAAATTTATCTTGCCATCCTTCCATTCCTTGGAAAAGAAACTAGTGACGTTCGGGTTGCAACCATGGAGTTTTTTTATATAATTGGTTACCCTGCCCTTCTCCAGCAGTACCTAAACCTTATTGTTACTTCTAAGCTCCTCACAATTTGTCGGTTCCACCCTGCAACACTCACCACCCATGTTGGTAGAATTGCAGGCCTATTTAGAAGACTCCACAAAACCAATTAAGTTGGTAATCAAAATACCTAGAAAGCTTGCAAAGCATACAAAATCAGAATAGTAATTAATATTGTTGTGCTTCATCCAACGATGAAGAATTATTGAATAGCAGTCTTGAGACTGCATGACAAGACACTCAACACCCATAATCATACATTAGCAGAGGGAATTTGAACCTTCCCGTGAATTCAATCATACATTAATAAGGAAATGACATCAACCTCCAGCTCATCACTCCTTTGCCACATCACCTTGTCCTTCGCCCAAACTCCCTTATTGGAAAAAAAGTCTTCCACTGTGTTAATTTCCCTATATGCATGGGAAATAAAGCCTTTATCAAAGTTACTAATAATCCCCTTGGATAGATTAATCTAATTCTCTATAGTCCATGAGGGTTTTTGAAGGCCCTTAATACATTGTATGATATTGTTCGAGTCCCCTTCAAGCCACACATTTTTAAAATTCAACTGATGAGCAAGATTCAAGACTTGAAATGCCCCTATGGCTTCAGCAATGTGGTTGGTCTAGGTACCCAAGGGGAGAGCCAACACTACAATAAAAAAGTCATTCTCATCCCTTATCACTCCCCCACACCCAGATGGCCCAGGATTACCCTTGGTTGCCCCATCAAAGTTGATTTTTACCCAACTAGGAGGAGGGAGGTTCCAATGGATTCCATCTCTAGGCCCCTTAGTGGGTTTAAGAGGAGAAGAAATATCAACATTAATCTTCCAAGCATCAACAACTCTGAGCTCATAATCTTGGTATCTGACCTTACAATTAGCCTTGATTCTGCTATTGAGCAAATTGAAATTCTCTCTCACAGCTTCGATAATTTTACCAAATACATTTTCCTCCAAAAGAACCGAATCCCAGAAGATTCTATTGTTACGCTCTTTCCAAATGCCCCATGCGAGGTGAGGAAAAATGTATCTCCAAAGCAGATTCATCACTTGATTGCTAGAAGGAGCCTTCCACTGACTATAAAAGTCCAAGATAGACCCAGGAAAAACCTAGCTGAGATCCCACAATTGAAAAATCCTACACTAGATGTCATAGGAAAAAGGACAAAGGAGAAAGAGATGTGAAGCTGTCTCAGCCTCCGCACAACAAAGATAACATTTGTTAGGAAAAGAGAAGCCACGCTTACAAAGATTGTCATTAGTTAATAGTTTATTCTGAAGAACGATCCACACAAAGATGTTGACTTTAGGTATAAGGTTGTTCACCCATGCTTTCACCCACACAGGAGAAGGGGAGGAATGATAACATGAGGCCACCGCCGAAGAAACATAATAGATCCCTAAGGAGGACAACTTCCAGACCAAAGAATCCTCCTGGCCCGTGAACTAAGCACAACAGAATTAAGGAGAGACTGTAGGGGGAGAAGGTCCAGACTAATAGTAGAGATACCAACCCACTAATCATTCCTCCAATTCAAAAACTTACATTGTTACATAGGTACATTTGAATTCATTGTTTCAAAAATTGATGTGCACAAATAAAAAAATTTGATAATTAATAGAGAAAAACCATTACACAAGCCAAACTAGAAGCCATCCTATGCAAGTGTCAAACACATTGCTAAATAATTAATATTAAAATCATAAAAGCGCAACCATACAGCTAATAGAGACCTACGAAAAATTCCATAAAGGCAACCAATCTCCAAATAGAGCACAATAGCTGACCAAGGTGACAAGGTCAACCCATTCAAAGGTGAATTCAGAAACAAGATTACACATGTTATACAATTAACAGTAGAATTGAATGTACAAATATATTTGAAATAACAAAACTATTTCTGGGAAAATACGATACCAAAAAAGTGGCAGCATTTCCTTGTGCTAGATAGTATTTACAATGCTTATATTGAGACAGTGTATTAAGCACAACTATAGAAGACTTCCAAGTTTCTTTACATTGAAAACATAAGTAGGCGTAGTATAGGCACAACAAAAAAACTTATAACAGACTATAGATTGTCTAGGTAAATTTGAAATGCATGGATGATCATGGCTGTCGCAACATTATTATAGTGTTGATCAAATTTCAGCTCTTTAAGGAAATTGCACAACCCTCTAGTTTTGTGTAATTGGACTAGAATGTTGACAATGAGGCTTGAAGTATGTTGACATCCAATTCTTCGACAAGACTTGTTGTCTGACATGCAACTTTGACTTTGTCAATGATATCGAGGAAACTGTTAGACACAGTTGTAACGAGATGTTGAAGATTTGTGTGGAGAGAGTCGGGTTTATTTATGATAGAAGAAGAGTCAGATCCAATGAGTTTTGCATGCACTGGAATGGAGGGGATTGGTTGTATATTGGTCGTGTTTCCACTAGAAAGTTGAATGATGTGAGGACTATTTTGATTTCATGTAGTCATTTCCTGGTATGAGTGGATGAAAGTTACGTATAAGTTGCAGTACAACATAACAAGGTAAGCATGTAATTGAATGAGAAAAACGTGTATGTTAATTAGAAAAGAATTACCAAATTTAGTAAAGAAGAATTGTGTATTATATGTTACAATTTAAAAGCATAAGATTTGAAATAAATATAAAATTATGTAGACGTGAGACGCAAAGCAAGTTAAAGGGTATGAAATGTTCAAACATTTATGTATAAAATAAACGTTTCAATTAAATATATAACAAATGTGTGTTATATTTATATTTATGAGAATTGTAATATATATTTGATTTTGGCAAAACAAATAATTAATTATATGATGTATCTTGTTATCTAGGATATGGATGGTTGATTTGGTTGATCTTATCTTTGTGGTTGTCCTTTTTTGAGTTCGTACAACTATTGTTAAATAATTGTAATTATGTGTGGGAGTTGAATTGTAGGTTTGAGCCCCCATTTGTAGCTTCCACCATTTATACATAGCTTCAAACCCTGATGCACAATACTATATGAATCTAGGGGTTGCAATGATTTTTGTGACCACCCTCATGAGAAAATGCAAGAATATAAGGAGGAACAAAATAGAAACAAAGACAATGCAAAGGGAGATAGGGATAAATAAAAATAATAATCTTACTGCTTCAAACCAATTTCAAAATATGCTCTTCTAACTTCCTCTTCTAAGGGGAGTTTCATGAAAGATTGTTTCTAAATTCTGAGATAATTTTAGGAATATATTTTAGGAAAAATTCCAACTTTCCCTTATTGGCCTTAATATTTTATCATCATGCAAGCATGAAAATTATAAATGACTTGGTAGACTCACTTTTTTTACTTGTTGATGGTGACGTCTTTAATGAAAGAAATAACTTTATCTTCTCAATGTATTAATTGTTAATCTGCTCTCAAAGTTGGTGGTTTTTTTAAGAAATATTGCACACATATGATGAGACTTTGGATTTTTTTGACGTATTTTTTGGAGTAGAGAAAGTTTAAGGTGTCCCATTTGGGGAAATGTGAAATGTGCAATGGTATTGGAGCATAGAGGGGCTCAAGGCCAAAGAAATATGCAACTTGTGGGGGCAGGGGTCAAGTGATGCGAACACAAGAAACACCATTTTTAAACTCCGAAAACCCTAGGTTTATAAGGTTTTCTAAATACTTTCATTAAAATTTTGAAACACTAGATTTATGTAGTGTTATGCATCATGGTTTGAAGCTATGTAGAAATGGTGGAAGCTATAAATGGGGGATCAAAACCCTCAAAATCTTCTGGTAGCAACTAGGAAATAAACGTAGTAAGGAGGGCAAGTGACTTACCTCAAAATTCTACACAATTGCATCTTTATGTCAATGATGCTGACGAGAAAAATGTGTAGAGTTTGTAGGAACAATATTATGAAGCCCAACATCAAGTGAACACAATCAAACACGAAATAGTAGTAGTAATAGTCACAATTGGTAGTTCTTGTTTTATACAAAAATTTCCCTTGGCAACTTATATGTAAATGCTTTTTATTATAATATAATATATATAAGCTATATACCTTTTACCGAAAAATATATATATATACATTATGAAGCCTAGACCAACAAATTCCAATCTACGCAGAAATAACAAAAGAATTATTTTAGAGTAAAAAAAAGACTTAAGCAAAACTTGAGTCGGTCGTGTACAAGATGACAATAAAGCCGTAATGAAACTAGGGAAAGTGACTTACCTCAAGATTATGCAAAAATTATGTCTTTCCATCAACGATGTTGTGAGGAGGAAAATGTGCAAAGCTTGCAGGAAGAATAATACGAAGTAGATATTTTATAAACCCTACTGGTTGATGAGCTATGAATTGGCATACAAAATATGGTCTATCAAATGAGGATTGTGAGAGTAAATGCATCACCCTATAAGAAAAAATAATAAATGAAAAGTAAAATTCATTTTCAAGCGTGAGGTGAGGAAGAGTTTGGAGGAGTGGAAACCAATGGCGGCAAGGAAAGCAACAAAAAGGGGCAAAAAACAATAAAAAAATGGTGAATGACTGAGATGTGTTTAATAGTCTTGCATGCCTTGTCCGCGAGTTTGCATCATGGATAGACAAACAAGTTTGTGAAAACTCAATGAGGGAACACATTCAGTGTAATAATAATAAATCATAGACCTCCAAGACTATCAAGATTCGTTACCACCAAATATAAATTTGGCTGCAAATTGAATTTTCTTCACACACATTACCCCCTTGTTTCATTCCTTTCGTTAATATATGAGTTTACAATTATAGAGGTTGGTGACAATTATTCCAATAACTGTTGAAGATAAGTACATCTCTACATGCACTAAAGGAAAACAAGAATAAAAAATAGTGAAAAGAAATTAGTGAATAAAAAAATAGTAAAAATTTGATGGCTCAAAATTTGGTAGAAAATGATATAATGGCTACATTGCAATTGACTTGTACATCAAATCTATGAATGTGGATCATTGATCGCAAAATAGCTAGTTGAGTCCATATAAGGAACACCATCGGCATAAAGTTAACACAATTTTTATTATTTTTAAATAAAAGATTAAAAAAAATGATATATAAAAAATAATTTTTAATTAAATGTAGAACATAAAAACAAAAACAAATAAAATTAAAAAAATTAAAAATAATAGTATATAAAAAATTATTTTTTAATTATTTAATTAATAAAATCACTATCCATTACTATTCACCCCCACTCATTTTCTAATATAAATCAGTAAACTATATCTTTCATAACAAAAAGTCAAGTTCATTTAATTTTTTCATATTCTTTCCCACAATGGTCAATTAATTATTTATATGAGATAAACTAAATATTAGAATTGTTAATAAAATAAAAGAATATAATAATCACAATTACACTAATCAAAATCAATTAAGCGATGTCCAATCAAACAAAACAATAAAATATGTCATGAAATTTCACATAAATACATAGAAATCATGTGCAAATTGATATATGGTTCTAGTAACCTAAGAAAATTCATTTTATGGTTGCTATGTTTATTCTTTTACCATACATAATGTGTCCATGTTATAACATGCTCACATTATAATTCAAACTATAAAATACCACTCTTACACTTGGATTTCTAAGTATGAGGGCTCAACCTATATATTAGTCTTCTAAATATACATTTACACAAAATATAACATATTTGAGCTTCCTTGTTATCTCTACATGTTTTTAGAATAAGATTCCACAAAACCACCACTACTATGTTTATCTACTTATTTAACCATATTTTTTATATAGTTGGAATAAATTAAGGTTCTAACTTTTGTTTACCTTTAATGATGTTTTCCCTTAAATACCTATATGTTATAATTTTCTATATATTTTGGTATGATTATCTAACTTTGAAAAAATGTTCTATAGTTCATTTTATACATATGAAATAAAAAGTTATGTTTTCATTATATTAGTGGAAATTAGATTATATGCACATTGAATTATCAGGTATTAGGATGCATCTACTTCAAAAAAAATGACAAAACAACTATTCAATAAATATATAAAAAATTATAAGTTTTACTACATATTTTTAACTAATTTTTTACTATCATATTTAAAATATTTAATGCTCTATTCTATTTTTGTGATAAAAACTATCAAATTATATGTGCACTAATTTTTATTATTTAAAAAAAATAGTTTAGAGACTAGATTCCATATACTACAAATTTTGAACATATGCATCTATGAATATTTACTGAAGTTTAGGTTTTACTGATTTGAAAAAAATGTGGCCACTTAAGACCCCTTTTGATCCTCATTTCCCACACTTACCCTTACCTTGCTTCCCTTCTTTCTAAACATAACATGAAATGAAAATTATAAATAATATCACTAAATTGTATCTTACATGCCTAAAACAATGATGAAAGATTAGAATAATATTCTTTGATATTTTTTTAAGAGGAAAATACCTATGGACAAATTTATCAATTACATTGAAGTTATATAACTTAGCAACTTCTAATAATTTTGAGCATGTCAAAAATAATATATTTGTAATTATTATAAATCATATATCCTTTTACAATGGTAAAAGTAATAGAATTGACTATAAATAGTTAGTAGGAATGACGTGATGTGCTCTGGGAAATGTGCCTTCATTCTTTGTTGGAAAGGGCATCCTTTACATTCCATCATTTCATCTTGAATAATTAATTGGCATGGTGATGTTGGTTGGAGGCTTTTTATTCAAGATGGAAGAAGGGTAACATGTCCATTTCTTAGTTTGTCTGCAAGCTAGTAAAATAGAGTAGATGGCGGTGGGTTCATGTTAAAGTCTACAAGTAGGATTCGTGTCTTCTTTGGGTGGCAGTGATTTTTCTTTACTTCACACACATGGTGCATCCTTGGAATTTTAGATTCTCCATACAAGTGCAAAATTGGGAGAAGCCATTTGAACAAGACCTCTCTGATGAAGAGCTTTCATCAATATTCTAATTTTCTAGATATTACTCAGTCTTTTAAGGAGCTAGAGGTAGTTGCACAAAGATATGTTAAATGTTAGTTTCTTCATGGACAAACCTTGTTATCGACAGTTCAGGGGTATTGCTTTTTTAAGGTTAAGGGGTTAGGAGGGATTTTTTCACAAAAACTTCTTCGAAAGTGCCAAGTGTTAAATGAGGTGTATGAAGCCATGAAAATGGGACTGCAGGGTAAAAATGATCGTATTCTTTTGAAAGTTTTGAGAAAGCATTCACATTGCCTTTGTGCTTAGCTAGAAATGGACATCAAAAATAAATATTTTGCAATAGCCTTCCTGAATTATCATGCATGTTTGTTTGTCCAAAAAATCCCTAATTCTTAGAAAGCTCATACCATGGCCCAGGGAAATGTTCATGAAGAAAATAGTCCAGGGAAGGTTCGCGACATGGATAAGGGAAATGTGGCTGAAGGGACTACTCTCATAGTAGCTGTAGTGCAAATAGAGACATTGGTCTAAAGGTTTATACAAGGCATAAAATAATTCGAGTGTTGGAAAAACGGACTCCTGATGAAAGCCAGGGTGAAAACGAGCCAGTCGACATGGAGGAATGAATGTTATGGGTTTTTTGATCCATTTTGTTAGATCTTCAGTATTTGTGGCTAGTAGTTTATCTTAATGGGGATGTTTAGTTTAGCTTAAGATGTTTTACAGATGTATTGGGATAGTGCTTAGTTTTGGGTTTTTGAAAATGATAATATTGATGTAATGTATGGGAATAGTGAAGCAGATAGTCTTCTGATTAGGGTAGGGTGATATTGTTTTAGTAATCTCTGAAAATGCATTGCCAAGTTTTAGATGGAAATCAGACATGTTTTTTGATATACTTTTATAAATTAATATAAATATATAGGATTTATGCCTCTTATCTAAAAAAATAAATAAAAATATATCTTTATGTTATAATCACAAATTCTTTAAACTTGCAAACTTTTTTTATAACATACAAATTAATTGAAACAATTGTTTAATTTAATTTGTTGAGAAAATCAATGCTTGCTAATTATTTCCAATCAAACTATTTATAATAACACTCATAAATATTTTTTTATCTAGGGGAGAGGACCCAATATCTGAGCATGTTTCAATAGTTGTGATAGTAGTTGTTTATATAATGCCCAATATTTTTATCAATAGTGGACCAATAGTTGTGACTTTAAAGTTGTTAGTGTTGATGATGACTACCCATAATTAAACAAAATGTATTCTTTTGATCTAAAAAGCAACCAATCATGTGATTCCACATCAACACTCAATAAAACATGTTGTGCATCCACAAGTATTGGTCTCACTTTTTTTTGGTCCTTTTTGGACACCTTGAAAAAAAACATGTTGATGTGGCATCATATTTGATGATGTAGTCTGAAACCCTGGTTATAAGCAGAGGACTTGCCAAGTAAGCTACTATAAAAAATTGGGAGTGATTTAAAATTTCCATGTAGAATAATTAGAAGCATGAAGTTAGGGTGCTCAACTACTGGGTCCTCTCCCCTAGATGATAATAAAATAAAAAATATTTTTACAAAAAATATACAAAAATAAAAATAAAGAACAAATAGCCTCTGGGGTGTAGATCGGTTGGTCGAGCCTTTGAAAGACATTGACATCAATACAGGTTCAAACCTCCACTCACCTAGTGATGCACGTTGTGTAGCAAAAACTATAAAATCATGTGGCCCATAAGAAATTAGTCTCATCTAATAACATAAACTTAAGGGAAGGCTCTAAGATATCAAAATAAAAAATAAAGAACAAATACTTTAAAATTGTAATATGTCCAAAATTTTACACTAAAATATAGTTAAGGAAATAAATTTTTTTCAAATTTTGATTACAACACATGACTAACTCACAAAATTTCAAATTTTGATTACAACACATAACTAACTCATAATATTTTGTTTCCAAAGCACATAATTCATAAAAAGCATAACAACATTTGACCAAATATAGATTGTAATATTTAGTTAAGTAATTAATTTGCTTAGGAAATCCTAGTAGGGTTTCAAGTGGAGACATGGAATCCACATCACCAAGGTAGGCTTGATTAGTTCTACTAACTCATCAATCATCACAGACTTAATTCAAGTCACAAGTTATGCAAATAAAATATATCAATAGGACTTCAAGTAATAATAAGAGAACAAGTCTAGGGGTCAAACCTAATTCTTCAGGGGCTCATCTCTGACGACTTTGCCTACATATATATTTCATAGAGGAACCGTAGTTCAACAACTTGAATTCACCATTACACAGTTGACTGGAAAGAGGGTGTATCCTCAGGGATATTTTGCATTTCATAAAAAAAATCCTAATAACTCTCAAGCTAGCCTT
Organism: Sequoia sempervirens; assembly: GCA_007258455.2. NCBI lineage: Eukaryota > Viridiplantae > Streptophyta > Pinopsida > Cupressales > Cupressaceae > Sequoia > Sequoia sempervirens. The sequence goes on along the minus strand of VDFB02007822.1, from coordinate 10,064 downwards.
GTAACTTTCATTTAACATCCCTATCCTCTATGTCACTCTTCACTATTATCTAAAGTTGAAATAAGATGATGTGTATGTTCATAGATAAGAATACATTCCACATTTGGGTTTTTACTTAAGGAGATGGAGGTAAGGAACAATTTGTATTGTAATACAACCTATACTCAAAGATTCCTAACTCAAATATGGGTGTTAATCATATATGGGTACATTATATGATTCATCTACTCTAGGTTCCTTACAAAATTTGAATAAAATATATTTTAACTCTTTCTAATAACTAACCAACACTAGACCATACAATGAGTATCATACACAATTCGATAATATTGTATCTTAAAATTATATAGTATTCTATTGGAAACAACATTATTTCATTGTATTATTGTAATAAGATCAACTCATGTTTCCCCATAGTTAAGAAATTAAACAAAATAACTAAAGTTAAAATAGAACAAATACCATAGATAGAATACCCAACCCATATTTAAAATTCTATGATGATTTGACAAAACCCATTTTTGAATATTACAAATTGAATAAATAAAACTTAATACTTATTGATAGCACCTTCCTCACACACAATTCTCTGATATCAAAACATTTTATGTCGATAGGTTCATTACTAGCAAATTGTTGAATTACTGACGGGAGGATGCCATAGAAACCACTAGAAAATTGATTACCTATAACCCAATACTTTCCGATTACAAAAGGATAAGAGAAACAATCCTATTTCATAACAAAACATCAAACAACAATGCATAGATAAAACAAGTTACAAAAGTATCTTCCAATATTTTTGTCTCTGCTCTCACCAATGACAGTCAACTAATACAACAAGCGGAAAAACTCAAGAACAAACTTCATAGAATCAAAGAGAGACACCAAGGGTTTCAATTTGGATGGATTAATTATTCAAATTGATGTGATAGGAAACATTTCCTAAACATTTCCCTCATACCAACAATAGGAAACTAGTTAATTAAACAATCGAGCATGAAAACAAATCCAACCACACAAATTAGATAACAACTCAAGAGATTAATTGCTCATTGATCAAACAAAATGGATTACAAAACAATCAATTCCCAAAGGAAACAAATTCCTTGTTGTTTTTTTGATTGATCTGTTCTTCTCTTCCTTCACACCAATCCTACCAATTCTCCTTTCATCATTCTGGTTTCTTCTTCTTTGCTTGGGCTTCTTTCATCCTTATCGTAGTCTCTTCTCATAGGCAGAAACCTCTAATCATTGTTGTATCACTTCATCTACACTCTCTCCCCTAAGAACCGTCAAACTCTGCCACTTCATAATCAGTTTCTCTAAATTAACCGTTCCTCTCCTCCTTTTGTATGTATCAAGTTGAAACCCCCGAGCTTGTCCATGAGGCGACAGGGAGTCAAAATGGTTTCAACTTCAAAGCTTCTTGTCACCAATACAAATGACACATTTCTTCATCAAAACAAAGTACAAGAATCCAACCACATCGACATAGAACCAACAACATAGCCAAAAAAAAATGAAATCAAAATTGTGAAGCAAAATAGATGGGGAACAATGCCCCTGCATCACTCATATAATAAAATATATTAATATGGAGACAATAAGGAATACATCATAAATACATTTATCTCTTTCTAATATGCTATAGAACATGAGCTCTAAGAAGTTACACCTATAAAGGTCCACAATATGCTAAACAATATTGAAGTCATAAATGAAGCATTTAGATTTCTCAATAGATTCTATGAAATCAAAATAGTAACTATTCAAATAGCTGAATTGCAGAAAAATAGAGAGATTTTAAATGATCATAACTTTCATGTTACTAAGCCAAAATTCAAAATTCAAAATGTTCTAGAATGTTGGGAGAAGGGAGGACAAAACCCAGAAATAGTATTGCAAAATGTTTAACCATGCACAAGTAGTTTTCTCTGTAACTTGGCTCACTAGACTACCCAAAACAATAGTTGGCAAGTACAATAATCTTAATTCATTTGTAAAACCTTTGAATTTTGGCTTTAACAGTTTGACTCAACGAACAATGTTCATCAAGAGAACAAGGATCACAGTATGACATTAACAAGAAGAATAAAATAAAATAAAATAAAATCAATTACTATTCCAAATACTAACTTGGCATGTAAGAAATGATGATAAAAAAAAAAATTGATCAAATATGGTGAAGGTTATTTAGATGGATAGAACCTATCAACTAAATAAAGAGATAACTATACAACCCCAAAATCAAGATTATCAAAATACTAAAAGATAATATAATTGTTTGAAGTGGATTTAATAAAAACTTAACTATGGAATACCTTTCATTTTAAATATGATATCAGTTTAACCAAGTGTAATCTAACAAATAATAACTAAATATAAAGATTAACCATGCGTTTCTAGTGTATTTTCACTGTGTTAACATTAAATTACAAATCTCGTAAAGTATATATGACTAGTTCTTTTCAAACAAGAAATATTATTGGTTGTCAAATTAAATAAATAATCTCACCATAAGCAACAATTTACTAGTTTTAATAAGTTTTAAGATTTTTATTTCCTTGTTGTAAAGCTATATATATTAGATATATTCAAGGCATGTAATCAAATTAGAGGCATACACCTTTAAAGAGTTTTTCCTCTCAATTGAAATAACAATCTAATTTGTTCAAACTAACAATCCTATTTGTTTCAACATAGTTTTTTTCACATGTTGCATATAATAAATTGAGTTCCTCAACCTGTGTATTGTCCCATAAATTACCAATTTATTTCAGACCATACAAGCATTAATGCTCCAATACAAAACAGAAAAAAGAAAAAAAAAACTTAAGAAATTAAGATTTAGCACTACAAAGCTTTCTAGTATGGTTGGGTGCATTCGTTTCACTCATTGAATGTGTGCATATGAAACTATACACAATCTTTTCACATATAAATTCTACAAGCAGAAATTAGTCATGCATACTATGGTTGTGATATTAGTTAGTCGATTGCTTGAAGGATATCAAAATGAAAATAACAGTCTTAAGAAATTTTAGTTGAATACTTCATAGAATGTATATTACAACATTTTTTTTCCATCTAATACAAAATTCAAAGTGATCTATGGTGAGGTGCAATAATGACATAGCAGCAGAAATTACAAATTAAGACATATGAATGACATAGAAAGAAGAGTAGAATATTGTCAGAAATCTACTAACATGAATTCTCACAGATTTTTCTTTTTAAGCATGCAAACATCAACAATCAATTTAATTTTTGTTTTTATCGATGACTAATGAACATGAAACTGAATAGATATTAGTGACTTAGTAAAGCTCCACTTTCTACATTACATGAGGCGTTAGGAAACTACGAGGAACTTTAAAGTTGTTCAAACCTATTTAGCAAATATTATCTATAAACAAAATTAATCACAATTTGAACTCATTCAAGAAGAGTTTGCGCAAAACCTCTTTATTAAGTTTTGTGTATAAGTTTTATTAAGATTATGGTGATACACAATGGCCTTTGCAATTACATCTAATAGAAATCTGTTTTTAATTCTGCTTAGATGGGCATCCATGTCATCTTTAATGCCCAAAATTTACACTAGGGCAAACCACAACTATTTTTTTTTTTTTATTTTTTAAAATAATAATACAAAATACTAACATTTAGAAACCATACATGTACATGGTACTTATATCACACATCATCCCTGACACTAGGCCCAAGGTTAGGGTAAGGGAATGAAATTTCATTTGGGTTGTCTACGACACAACGTTTACTAATTTCGTAACTACCAACCAAAGGTTGATGCTTACTCGCATGAAAATTAATGCCCTTGAACGACCCCCATGGTATGGGTTCTCACGTGGGGAAAACATATTCATATCATCAACTTGATTTACTATCAAACCTAAGGATTAATGGACGAAACATTACTTTACTTGTAAAACCTACCCTTTTATTGACACCAAGACGATTTTCAAAGAAAATTCCACCTTTCACATTTCATTTTGAAGATCATATACAAAATTGGTAGAATGTTTATAATTTATGTTAGCCATTAAATTATTTATTTATATTTTAATTATTAATTATTTAATTATTTATCCACCCTATATATATTTACTCTAAACCTTAAAAATTACAAGATTTAAGAATAATATAATTAAATGACATATATAAATAAATATATGATAATTCATACAAAATTAATTTATTTAGTTTTTTTAAAAAAAGAAATTAGATGAATAAAAACACAACATAATAGTAATTAAAAGAAGCCTCCACTCCTTTTAAATAGAGTATTATTAAAAACTCATAAGAGTCCTTTTATTTCTTTTCATATATGATTATTTCTCCTCTTAAATATATCTCCCCTCTTTTGAAGGAAGTAGGATTATTTTAAATGTTTAAAGGAACATTGAATAAAGTGATTTATGTTTAAGATGGACCTCCTTAGGGAAACGTGGGGACTCTTAAAACATACTCCCTTTTGAATTAAGTTCTTGTTTTAAGACTTATCAACATGGTTTAGGAATCTTTCTTTTTTAATTTTTATTTTTTTTGGGGTGGGATGAATACCCACGAAAGGAAATACCATGCTTAAAAATTAATCAATGAATCTCTTGAAGATAGCTTCAACTTAAAACCACTCCTGCATATAAACCTTATTCACTCGATTCTCAATCATGTAAATGATAGTATTAAGGCATATGTGCGATTTTGCATGCGTATAGATATTCATATTTTGGACATTTCTAAGGCGATAATGATTATGTTTGCTTGTTATATTTTGATAGCAACTATTTTTTTACATATATGTTCAATCTCATTGCTTGGTATATTGTCTTCCTCGTCCAGGATAGGCAACATTTGTTTAGAAACATTGGTTCACGGGTTGAGGCACTATCCAAATGTAACTTGGCAAATTTTTTTTATATATCTATTAATCGGATGCCAACCACGTGCATAATTCTTATTGCCAAATCTAAATTATTTGACCATTTGCATTGAAATTCCAGGCAATGGATGACAAAGTAAGTTTTGATGGAATTAAGTATTCTTTGGCATCCATTTTGAATGTATTCGACAGGAAGCAAAGGAAAACCCTAAGCTCATTTCTTAAGAGACCTCACATTGCTGGATGTGGTAGCTGAGACTTTTGAGTATGCGGAAACTGTGTGTGGCAAAGACGAGGAGAAATGTTGTTGAAGCAAATCTAGATGCTAGCACCATCCAGCGCCATTATCTCCCACTTTGCTCGGAAGATATATATGTATATCTATATTTTTCTATTTGTTTCCACTTTTGTTTGTAGGCAGTGGCCATGTTCATACCAGCGTCCCATCCATAGAAAGGAACTTCGCTACCGAAGCTATTGGCACAAGATCTGTGCCATTTCCCAACATTTCAGGTACAACCCTATGGTTCAGATCGTGCAATTTTTTTTATTTTTTATTTTTTGGAACAACCTCATAGAGGGATTGGTGGAAGAAATGGGGTGGAGGGAAACCTATTTCTCATACTTATTATCTATTTTTTTTATAACACATTTGCTCCATTTTAACAGGGTAGTCATCTATAAAATAATACTAATATTGCATCAGCCTTCCACAAGTTTACGCAGGTTTCATGCTAGCTTGAAATGTTGTTACATTTATTTTTACATATATGTATATATATTCTTGTACTTCGTTTTCAATCCTCTTTTTTTTTATTGTTTAATATCAAACAAAGTAATATATTTTTCTTTTGTTCTGGGTAGATGGGTCATTTATCCCAGTGTCTCCCAAAACTCACAGGGGTAAAGAGAGGGGGAATCATCCATATGCTGGTCGATGCTAGGCCATGTGGTAATTTTGAGATACCATGTACAAAGAACAAACTAATATTTTCCTAATGTAATCTACTCCTGTTTCCATAGCACAAAAGTAGTCACTCAAGGTGAACATAGTAACAGATGCGTAAGAACCAGGTTTAAATGAATGCATCCTATATTTGTAATTTATCTACTCCATTTACAAATTTGAAATGGTGTATTCCCATGTTCTAAACTTATTTTGTTTACTTCCAGTGTTGACATACATAAAATGAAATAGTAACAGATGCAGATTTACACCCATTTTATTCTGAGCTTCATTAATAACTAGGAAACCCAAATACCATACTTGCATATATTTAATTTGAAAGAACGAGCAAATTCAAAATAATGCACAATGTCGTAATGCAAGGGTAAGTAAAATATCCCTTAAAGTTACATATTTACAGTAATCAACAGATTTTAAAATAGCATTTACTGTGCACAATTTTTTTTACTAAAATGGTAAGGGAACAATCTTTTCTTGACCTGTATGTATCGTTCTAATTCTTCACATAATTTCCACAGTCTGCACATCTACATAGACTTCAAAATAATTGTTTTCCATATTCCAAGCACATTTAATCACATGAACAACAGATAGAGTCCATTTAAAAAAAATAAAATCTGCAACTACTCATTTATTTACAAGTACATAAGAGTCTTCCTTCTCCTAATAGAACAACAAGGTGCAAATATCTCTTTTTAAACAGAATAACAAAGTAAAATATTTCTTTTAAAGCAGAATAATAGAGTAAAATATTCCTTTCTTTATTTTCTGCAACATTTACTCTTATAACTCTTCTATCAATACTATGTAGAATAGCAATTTTCTTCCTCAAGAATATACTTCATACAATAGTTACATGTTAACAATAGATTATCACAAGCTCTCTACAATAGCCTGTCATGGCTATGACATTTAACTCCACAAGGAAATTTTTCTCCAAAGGATAGTACTAATACAAATCAGTAAGGAACATAGTTGTTTTCAAGCAAGGAGTTCTTCAAACCTGCAACTTTACAAGGCACAAAATTTCTTCTATAGGCCAATGGGGAGCTCACCTCCCAACCTTTGGTTGGAAAACCAACCACCCCCGAGCGAGGAGGCACCTTGGGAACTAGGAACATTCAAGCAAGCCAACTACTTTTAACACACAAAATACACATACATTATACACACCCACCCAAGGGGATTTTCACATGACAAGTAGTTCATTATGAACCCAAAACGGGGAATGGAGGGTGGATTATGCATTCCATCTTGGGGACTCAAAAGAAAACACCATGAATAACAATCACCAAGTTTTTTTTTTCAACCCTTCCTTCTCATTTCCTTATCCAACCCAACCATCCTTCACATTTCACACAACATATGGGTACTCATACCCTCTTATTAACCTCTCATTTTAAAAGAGGAATAACTTGTCCCCATGGAGGTTCCTACTCCAACCATCCCCAAACTTGGGATGCTCTTCCCAAATTTGGGTGAGCCTATCCCATTACAACCCCTTTTTTTCCAACAACATTCACACAAAGAAAATAAAACAACACTTAAGGGAAAGAATTTCAAACACACAATTACATGTACATAGTATACAAATTTGAAAACATAAGAATCAAAATGGTTTGGTGATCCTACTTTAATCCAGGCTTTGGAAGGAAGTGATGAGGATGAGCACAACTCCACCTCCTCCAAGCTTGCTTTCCAATCTCCCCAATCCAAATCCAAGATATCCCAAAAAAATTCAAGTCCAAAACTAAAGAATGCAAAAGAGAACCCCCAAAACCCCTCTTCTTAGTTTTTCTTATAGAATTCAAGTTTGAATTTCTTTTGAATGGAGAAGTGACACTTGTCACTCACCCATTCACCCTCCCAAGCACATTCACCCATGTGTGCTCTCACATGTGTGAGAACTTGGGGGACTTCCAAGACAACATAGAGAAGTGGGAGTGGAAAGGGACTAGTCCCCATCCCACTTCTCAAGACCTTATTTTCGCCAAACTTCTTTAAGGCCTCAAAAATGGTGCCCAATCATGAAACTAACTCAAAATTATAGGCTGAAAAGGTACCTAACCCATAGGTACTTGACCTAGGGACCTTAAATCAATAAAAACACTTAAAAAACTCAACTTTTCAACCCCCAAAAAGTGCCCTAAAGATCAAATCCGAGTTTGTCCACTTGGGTGGACAACTCACCACTTAAATGGATTGACATGGAAATTAAAACCAATTTACAAACATGCACAAATAACATCACAAAAAAAATACATTACATAATGGAACTATAGTCCCTCCATATGGACTATAGCTCGGCTTCACTGGTAAATTCACTCAGGGTTCCCAAAGGTTACCTCCAATTTCCATTGGCCATGGAAAGTGTACCTGCACACTCGATGCACACGTTAATCCATCTAATAAATCATGTATCAAAACAATTGAATCACCACTTCATATACACAAGTTTCCATCCAAATAATTCATATATCAAAACAATTGAAACACCATTTCATAAACACAAGTTTCACAATTTCACATAGCATATATATCTCATATCATAACTAGAAAAATCACTAATCACCTATCATATCAGATCTTTTTCCTTAATTTTCAATTTCATCAAATTATAACATGGTTTATTCACAACACATATTTCATTTGTTCATCATTTCAAAATTCAAATTGAGCAACCACAGTAACTAGCATAATTTAGGTCAACCATCATAGTCATCTAACTAAGCATGTAGCATCATAATCAAATCATCATAAGAACTTGAATGTCTAAATACCATAATCAAATCATCATAAGAACTCAAATGTCTAAGTATCATGTCATCAAAAGTATCTCTAAGCATAAGCATAGTCAATAACCACAACTCAAAATAGTCTAAATACTAAGTGTATCATACAAACCTCCACAAAATTGTTGTAAAATTTGAGTTTGGAGACGTGACCGTTAACACCTAAAATTCTATCAATATCACAGACAAGGTGTAACAACAATTTTATTCACTTGAAATAGATTCTTCATTTGAGCTAGGTTCAACAAAAGAAATGTGAGAAACAACAAAGTCTTTTATGAGTATTTTATATCCTACGAAATGGTCAAAATAAGTCCTCTTGATAGTCCATCCTATGATCTTGTCCTAATTTAAACATCTTTTCTATCTCTCGAGTTGAATATTTTTCCATATTTAAAAGTTCTATTTAATGTTGGTTTCCAATCATCTGTCATTTTCTTGTGGTTCTTAAGTGTTTTCGTAATAGTTGTTTTTACAATTTCCCTATTTCTCTATAATATTTTTTAAACCTCTTTTCTGTCTCTCGAGTTGAATATTTTTCCATATTTAAAAGTTTTATTTAATGTTGGTTTCCAATCATCTGTCATTTTCTAGTGGCTCTTAAGTGTTTTCGTAATATTTATTTTTAAACCATTTTACAACTTTCCTATGAACATGTTCCACATGTTGCACTATTAAATGCTTTGTTATTAACAAGATCTAAATGGAATGTTGTTGAATACTATGGTTGAATTGTACCCATATCCTGGTAACCCAAACAGTAGTTCTAGATGCTATTTCTATTAGTCTCTAGTATTTTCTTGTTTGATCAACATAACGCCAAAGATGTACACATATAACAACTGATCACTAGAAATATCATGCAATTTCCATTGATACAATAATAGAGACAAAAAATGTAGGCATATAAACATTGAATATCTTTACAATTTTATACTCACCCTTTGCACATACATATATATGTGATTGCTCCTATATTGTTGTAGTTTTAAAGAAGGATATGTGGGCTCAATTGTATATGTAAATGTTTTTGTACCATGAGAATCAAAACGGTCTTGAATGTATTATCACCCTTTACACATATGTATGTATGCAATTGGTCCTCTATACCTATAGTTTTTAAGAAAATATCATATGTGGTGGCAATTGTATGTGTATGTGTGTGCAACATGAAATTCAAAAGGCTCAAAAGTTTTAAATAAATAAACTCAATTTAATAGCAAAAAAAAAGCTTAGGGTATATAAGCACAGAAAATGCAAAATTAAAGATAGCTACACAACTTTGAACTAATTAAATGCATCAAATACTATATTCTCATGATTATCAGATAGAGGAAGCATGCAACTGTAATGTTCAAAACATGTTATTGTTCTCATAGGCATCCATGCATATAGATTTATA
>VDFB02007821.1:0-10944 GCA_007258455.2 Sequoia sempervirens | reverse complement strand
TTAAGCATGTTTCAAAAGTAGAGATCTTGATCTATAATGATTATTAATTTCAAAAAAAAAATCTTAAAAAAACCTTGTTAGTCATATTGCCAAATTCACTTATTTCTCTTGACATGGCCCTGACCTTGTACTTGCATGTCCAAGGCTAAGGATTAGGTTACCATGCCTTTCCCATGGATTCTTTGAAATGTTAATTACACTTGTATTATCATAGAAGATAGAAATGGGATCATCATACATTACTCTGATATCTTTCAATGTTTGCTTCATCCACAAAACTTTTGTACAACGAGATGCAACAACAATATACTTAGCTTTAGTAATAGATAAAGAGACTGAATCTTTATTTTTACTTAACTAAGTCACCAATTTGCAACCAAGAAATAATGCACCACCACTTGTACTTTTTATGTCATCTACACAACCAACCCAATTTGCATCTGTATATGCACTTAGTGTAAAATCAATATCTCTAGGATACCATAAGCAAAAATTTGGAGTGTCATTCAAATATATGAATATCCTCTTAACAACAACATGTGTTTCTCTAGGATCTTCTTGAAATATAGCCACAAGACAAATTGCATGCATTATATCTAGTCTAGTAGTAGTTAAATACAACAAACCACCAATCATAGATCTGCATTTGCTCTGATACCAATTGTTGAACAAGAAAAATAAGAAGAGGGGAGTGAATCAATTATGAAAAATTAAACCTTTAAAACTTCCACCAGATATTAGATCAATCACAAATCCTTTACTTTGCTAACATGATAAATCTATAAGTGCAAAAGCAGAAACTGAAAAACATCAAACACACACACACACAATAACACAAGATTACAAAGGCTCATTGATTACAAAACCGATTACAAAGGCTCACTACTAGAAGAGGCTCACTTCCAGAACATGACCCACTCTCTGAATAAGACTCACTACCCAACAAGGGTTAACCACTCAGAGGGATCACTGCCACACAGATACAAAGAAGATAGAAGAGATAAGCTACAGAGAGAAAATAATCTCAATGTAATAGAGATTTCCAATGCAATTCACTCACACACTTCCGAACATCCATGAATGATATAGTACACCTTTAAATCACTACTTTTGGAAACTCGATAATTAGATTTCACATTGATTTTCCAAACTTTCATTACATACACATTGTTACACATCTAGCTTGTATCTATCATACTTGAATTCGTGCCCTCTCACTCTCTTCACCAATATATCATCCTATATTTATACCATCTTCAACTTTGAAACATATCCAAAGTCGGCCACACACTATTTGTATTTAAAAATTCAAATTAGGTTGGTGCCAAAGAATTCTTAGATGGAATTAGAATGAGGGAAACCCAAACACATGCTCCAACACATTTCCATAAGCTTTGAATGTAGTGCTAAACATAAGGTTGACCAAACTAGTGTAAAACACATAAGTCAATTAAGCACACACAACCTTAGCATGATCCAATCCTTCTAGATAACAACATTAGCTTCATTATGAACATAACACCTTAATTACATAACTACAAGTCATAAGAATTGAATAAGAAGAAATCTATAGCAACTACATTTCTCTTGGACCTCAACCAGATACAATAAGAAACACAGTTCACAACTGGTGAACATAACTCACATTATACAATGATCCAAAAACCCAAAATTATGATATATCACCTTCCAACAACCATGATCAACATATCCAAACCACAAGAATATAGGAGAAAATATTGGAGCAAAACTCGGGGCAACAACTGAACACCTGCAACCTTTCTTTATTAAAATTTTCTCAATATCCTTGACATATATAGCCAATAACCTGAATCCATGACATTAATGAAAAAACAACTAGTTGATAACCAATTAACCCATTGACATCAGTGACAACACTTTTATACTTGCAACAATATCTTCATTCTTGGAACACTTTCCATTATGAGAAGGCCATCAAGGAGTGATAGGTAAGATGGTTTGAGGTTTAATAGTAATGAAATGGGAGGGGTTTGTTGTTTCCTATTGTTCCTTGTGTTATATGTATGAGCAACAGTATTATAACTCGGTTGCTATGAAATATTGTAAATTTTAAGATATCTCCTATTGCCATGGTTTCTTTTGAACTTGAGGTTGTTGTGAGGGTACGTAAAGGATAAGTTGAGGTGTGATTACATTGATGTCTCTATGTTTTTGGTTTTCTATGAAAAGCCTTAGTGGATGAACCTTGTGAGATGAATTCATCAAGGGCTTCATCTAACATATCAAATTTATCACTACTAAAGGGCTTGAGGGATAGGATAACTTGGAAAAAGAGATTTGATATGATCAAATAACTATGCTTTCTCCAAGAGTTTCATCAAGTTTTTGTTCTTTTGTTTTATGTTTTATGTTTTTTTTTTTTTCTAATGTTTGCAAAATGTGAACTACTATAGCTAATAATGCAATGATGTTGAAAATGAAAGAAAAGAACAGAAATATAACACTAACTTTGACTAAAATATGCAATAAAATGATTTCCAAAATGTTACACAATTTAACTAAATAAGCAATGTATTGAATGTTCAAATAAACTATCTCAGAAAATTAACTTTTAGATCTGGAAATAGAAATAGAAGTGCAAAAAAAAAAAAAAAGCACTAAGAAATTTGTTGAAAATGTCTATATAGGGACTTATTCACCCTAGGGAAAATGGGTCCTAGATTAGGGTTTTTTAAATTTAAATTTTCATATGCTAAGCTTATCCTATATGTTCTCTATGTATGGATTGTAACATGAAGGTCTATAATAGATTTTTCTAGATTTTTTTCTCTAAATGTAAGTTAAATCAAGGTCAAAATAATGGATTATGAGGCAATTTTTAGGATGTAATATGAATCTAATTTTGAAATTAAATGATTGAATGATGATCCTAATTCAAGTACTATACAAACTCAACTCAGATCTAATGCAATTTTTTCATTTTTAATGATTTTAAGTAATACAAACAAGAAAATTTTAACTAAAAATGCAATGTTCACTAATGCAAGATTTAAAGAACCCTAAATGTAATGCAACTAATGAAAACCTAATAAAATCTATTACAAAACTTGGATCTAGGGTGAAAAGGACTCCAAATTCTAGAATATTGTTGTACAAGGTTGGGTTCACCAAAATGAAATAAGGAAAAATAGGAGGGTTCCTAGGGTTTCCAAAAATGGAAAAGTGGATCCAAAGAGAGAAAGGGGTCCTAAGAGGGAAAATGGATCCTATCTTTCCTCAATTCATTAGGAAATGACATCCACACAATGAAATGACAATCAACCTCAAGGTGAATTAAGTGAAAGTGTGAATCTACAAATTTCCATTTTTTGCAAGGATGGGGGTCTAGACCAAACAACACTTTGGGGAGAAAGATTAAAAAATAGAAAATCAATTAAAAAATACAATCTATAAAGTGGATCTAATAGTTTTAGCATAAAACATAAGTAACCAATAGAGTTTTTTGAAAAAAAGAGAGTAATAAATGTTGTGCACCTTTCAAAAGTTGTTGTTTCTGCAAGCTAAATAGGGACTCATTAGCCCTAGGGTGAATGGGTCTTGGCAGAATTTTTTGGAAAACTTTGAATTTGAGATTGAAGCCTGAGACCTAAAATTCTTCCCTATAACTTGATATCTCCACTCCTAAATCCGGATCTAAGAAAAATTTGCAAAAAAAAATTTGTTGTTTATTGGTGGATAGGGGTTTTCCTTAGTCAAACCCCTAAGTTTGGTAATTAAACCTTGATGAAGAAAATAGATTTGAAACATGAAATGTGTGTAATACTAGCCTTAATTTTTTCTAATATTAAGACTAATAATGCAAAGAAACCCTACTCAAGTGTATTAGAATAGGATCCCTAATAAACATGCACAATGATAAAGACCTACTTTAGGAGATCTGAAATCACCTTAATAAGTCATAAATTTGATTATACCTTCCTTAGGCTGAAAGTAGATTGACAATAGAAGATGGAATCACTTATGGAACAAGTCATTAGGCCTTGTTGAATGTCTTGTGCATCTTCCAAAACCTAGAATCCATCATGATCCTCTATAGGCATCTATCATCACTTTGACACTGCTTGATCTTGATATCAAAATTAGTTTGAAGACCTACAAAAAAAACTCAAATGTTGCTCCAAGACTTCACTTTTCAATGCTTCTCCTTTCTCTATAATACTTGATCTCATACATGAATTTTCTCTTTTTTAGCATGCTTCTTCTCTCTCTAGTGTAAAATGAATGTGAAACTTAGTTTTATAGGCTTCCTATCTAATTTTCCAATTATCAATCTTGAAAGTTGACATGTGAAATTTGAATGTGAGATATTAAAATGCCACCAAAAAATATCAAAAGTTGAGTTTAAGGCACCTAATTACTTCAGGACTCCTTAAATGTTGGGGCATTAATTTGATTCATAGCATTTATTCAATGCAGGTTGTGGTGTCGAGAATTAACAAAATTAAGTAAAAAAGGCCTTGGGATACATAATAAAGGGATATTAGGGCCCTATTAATGAGATTTTGATAATGCATTAATGAAAGGGTCACCAAAATAGGTCCAAATAAGCGTGTTGTACTTTCTCCTAGAAAGGGGTACAATTTTCTACACTATAATAGTTATGAAATCTTATCCAAGAACTGTAATTATGAAATAAATAAAGAAAAATAATTGAAATCCACCAAGAAATGCTAATGATCTAGGATAGATGACCTTACATATTTACAAAGATGATTTTTCTCATGATGGAAATAAATAACTCTACACTAATATCAAGGATGATGTAGTAGGGGAAGAGGTCAAAAATAAAGAAGAAGAGATGAGGTCACCTACTTTAATTTCAACTCTCTAATAAAATAGTATATTTTTATATGCATAATTTTTATTTATATATATGAGGGGATAATTTTATTTTGTATTACTTTTTTACTATCATAAAAAAAATATAGATTGTCGATTTTCTTTATAAAATGATAGTTTCTTCTACTATTTTTATTGGTTCCTTATTACCTATGCTATATATTTTGTCTTTATTTTTTTATTATGGAATATATTTTTAAAATTCACAATCTTTCCTTTAGATTTGAGTGATTTAAGAGAAGGAAGTAATAATTTTTTTGTCCCATGTAGATTGTAAATTCATAATGGTTAAAAGTGATAGCTTTGTCTATACAAGCTTATTTTTCTAAAATAAATATGATTATTGGGTGTTACTATTTATTGATGGAATAATATCATTTTCCTTTTATGCATTTATTTTAAAATGGATGCAGTTTTGATAAGAAAAAATATTTTGTGGAGATTTGAGGATTATGTAGAATAAAATATCATAATTAAGCAATAAAATTAATTATATCAAGATCATGAAATTTTGTATGCTCTCCCCATTTTAATGCACACAATCTTAGCTATAATAATATACTTTAAATTTTTTGTGGATGATGAAAGAGAATTATGCAATCTTTATTAAAAATATTTGAAAGAAAATAGCTTAGTGAACCCATTAAAAAGTTCCTGAATTTGAAACTTAATCTAAACATTACTTGTGATATATATAATGTAAGTAAATTATTTCTTGATATTAACATGTATATTGTATTGTTTCTCTATATAATAATTTATCTTATTAATTCTTTTTTTGTTTTAAGACTGAAAATTTGATTACTTTAATAAAATAATTTATTTAATTTTAATTTTTCTTATTAACATTACTTGTGGAAAGAGCAACCACCGGATCGTTGTCATCGTGGTAGTCATTTTCGCACTCGGAAGGCCCTCCTCCGTCTTCGCCCTTCTGAAACCCATTCACAGTGAGTTTGGCTGGAGTACTGCCTGTCACAGGGGGCGAGCATTTGTACTGTGGGTATCGCTCCCCTGACTTGCAGCAGTCCGACTCGTGTTCCTGATTGCACTTGTGGGAATTGCCATTCAAATATCCGCTCGGATTACACGATGCCAGGATTCCTGCAGCATCAGGCCTACCGCATTCCCCTATGGACGTCATGCTCAGTAGCAATCCAAACGCTATTATCATCATTCTCATCTTCCCTGCAAAACCCAGGAGAAACATATCAGCTAACCTTCATAGAGCAACTCTGCACGATCACCTAACTCTAACTTCAGCTCACCTCACTTCTAAATTTGCAAAATTTATATTCTACAATTTTTTCTTTCCTTCTCTTGGATAGATACAGCTGTGCTGTTTGAATGATATATCTTGATTTTATTTTCACTTATATTTATAGCTACCACTACCAGTGGTGCTGTTGCCTTGGTAAGATTTGTTTTTCGGGCGTCATTATCAGCTCTTCAGCGTACAGAGGAGAATGCTCAATTGAAGCGCCAAATAAAAACAAATGAAACCATGTATTCTTGAAACTTCACTTTCACTTTCATTGTCCGCTACTTTCAGTTCCCCTGCGAGGGTTCCAATTAAGATGGCAACTTCGCCATTTTAATATAGTCTTTCTAGATTGGACGATCCTCTGCTTTGGTTTGATGCACTTCGAATCATCAACTTTCATACTTCACTCTATATGCCCACGGACATTTTAGGTTAACCATGCACGTTTGCATTTATCCTCCCCGTTCTCTTCCTATTCCTTTCATTTCCAACTTAAAGGATATTTCCTATCGTTTTCTAACTATTCCAATCTAAACAAGAGATGCAGTTGCGTCACGTTCCTGCCGATTGTTAAATTGTGTTTGGTTGGTGGGGAGAGGTTGCAGAAATAAAGACATGTAACCGTCATTTTGATGTAGTTTTTGATAGTTGACATTTTAGTAGACATGAAATGTATTGAAAGTAAATGAATTGAAATATAAGTTAATCAATAATGTGGACATCATCTGAGTATAGTATAACATATTAAGAATGTATATTTTTCATTATATTTGAATCTATAAATCTAGTATAGTTTGGAATGAAATGTTTTGTAACATGACATAATAGAAATATTTAGTTGAAAGAGAAGGCATGAATTATGGTGAAAATAATTTCTATGAAAAACAACTTAATGATTAATTTGTTCATCATTAAAATATAGTAATAAATATTAAGAATGTGTAATATGCATAAGAAATGAATCTAGAAATATAATAAACTTTGGAATATTATGTTTTCATGCACGACATAATAGAAATATGTTGTTCAATCCCATTAATCAGGATGTAGTCTATTTAGAAATACAAATATATATTTTTAGAGTTTGCATAATGTCATAGGCATCATATGACATGAAACATTTAAGGAAGAAGTGTCCTTGTACCATTTGATATGTACTATTAATACTAAATATTGACTATTATAAATAAATATTCTATTTTTTTTATATGTGGTATGCAGATTGAAAATGTGCATTAATGTCTCCATTCCATGCTCATTTGTTGCCTACAGAAAGAAAATGTGGATATTAGAAAAGGCATATTTGTTTATATTAGAGTATTGACTTAATCGTAACATGCTTAGAGTTATAGAGTATAGGTGAATATTTTACCTTCCTTTGAATGATTTGTTGTTTATTCTTGAAGATAGTTGGCATTAATGATCACATTGTTATGGTTCAATGTGAAGCACCCCATTGTCGAGAAATCTCATAACATGAAGATTTTACCTAATTTGTCTTCAATGTATTCTTCATACGTGGTGTTGTGTAAGTCAAGTAGTAACATTTGCACAATGGATTTATCCGCAAAGCAATGTATTATTTGTTTGTTTTCAGAAATCAGAATGGTTTTTAAGAAAAGGCAGAATATATAGTGCACGTCATCATTGCACCTAGCACAAAAGGCAACTTGGTCTTCTAGTGTTCCATAATTTTCAAACTTGAAGTTGCACTTGGCACAAAATGCATGGAAGGGATTGGACAAGGGGTTGGAAACTTTTAAAATACCCTGTATCTAAAACATATATAGAAACAGTATTGTTATGTATGGGAGAGAATTTATTAAAAAAAATTGCAATGTTACAATTTTGAAATGATTACCTGAAATGTTGATTGGAGGAGTCTTTGTAGCCTTTCCATTGTTCTTTTGTTGTTTAGTTTGCAGATATATGTTGCTTTGACGGTTTTGAATGTGTTGTTTGGCTCTTTTTGTCTTACAATATTTTTGAATAACATTGGTGGGAACTTGTCTTCCCGCACTTGGTTTTCTATTTCTAAGAACTGCTAGGTGAAACTCTCATGTAACTGTAACTGTTTGGTAATGGTTTGTAAATTAGATATTAATCTATGGATTGTAATGGTAGAGAGAAGTAAGAAATTATTGTAAAGTTGTTTAGGAGAAGTGTATGAAGCATTTATGTCCCTGTGCTTTGTCCATGTCTGAATCACCATCTTTGATTTCAAGTAGGAAGTGTGATGTTCATTTTGTGGAGATAACAAGTGCAACAACTGTCCCAATGGGATAGTTATTTGTTGTTGTAAGTAATTGTTGAATTGTCATCTCTGGTATGAACTTATATTCTTCACATAGGCGGGGAATGATCTCAACCGTGCTTATATCCTGCAAAATTATAATACAGTCACAGTCACCACGATCATAATCTGTTTTGTGTGCAATTTGGAAGTTTGATATACGTATTGCGGAGCCTGGAATGATTTTGTCTTCATGTTCTTTGATAAGATGGCCAGTAACATTTAAAGTAATTGTCATTTCAACTTTATCATCTATCAAATCTGCACGAAGCAATTCGTGTGATTGGTTGGCTTTGTCCAGGTTGGATTTGTACACCACAATAATGTCACCTTCAAAAGTGTTTCCAGCTTTTCGGGCGTTTAGATCCTCAATGGATATGGAATGGGGACTTCCAATTTTTGATCTGTACAAAATATAATAAAAAAGCTTGAGCATTTGAAAAGTGAATTAGCATAGTGGAAATTGATTATATGTTTTTTGAATACCTTTTGGGTGTTTCTGCCTGTGTTGTTGCTTCTTTTTTGGTTGTCCTCTTGCTACTTTCCATTGTTGTCCTGCAATAAAATTTAAGGGTGTTGGATTGTAACCAATGAAATTGTAGTAATCTTTGTTAGATATCATCTAGGATAATATTTTTGAAGAATAAGGGAATAATTGGTTTTTCCTGCAATTTGGAAAAAAATTATTTGGTCTTTGTAGAGATGCATTACTATATTAGTTAAATATTTTGAAAGAAGCATACAATTTTCAATGAAGGATTTTAGTTTAGATAGGTAGTGTATATTAGAAATAATGATAGAAACGTAGTGATGGTTTAGAAGATGACGAATATTTATATATGGTCAGTGAGAATCAGGACTGTAGTAATTTTGTTCATTAGGATAGAGATTTACGAAAGTGGCAAGGTGATCGGTCCAATATGCTTCCAATTTGTAGGTGGAAGATGCATGTTTGTTTGAATTACACCAGACATGGTCAATTAGTGGTTTGTTTATAGTGTGTGTTTGGTTTATTATGAATTGTATTTTTTTCTTTTGCATATGGTCAGACATTTTTTTTCTTTTTTGTTTCTATATTCATGTCAATGTTGAAGTCACCTATAATATAAATGATGTTTGGTGTGGTTATATGTGTAAGTATTGTATCGAGCGTTGTTAGGACTTGATATTTGAGTGTTTTGGTATTTGTAGAGATGCATTACTATATTAGTTAAACATTTTGAAAGAAGCATACAATTTTCAATGAAGGATTTTAGTTTAGATAGGTAGTGTATATTAGAAATAATGATAGAAATGTAGTGATGGTTTAGAAGGCGATGAATATTTATATATGGTCAGTGAGAATGAGGAGTGTAGTAATTTTGTTCATTAGGATAGAGATTTACGAAAGTGGCAAGGTGATCAATCCAGTATGCTTCCAATTTGTAGGTGGAAGATGCATGTTTGTTTGAATTACACCAAACATGGTCAATTAGTGGTTTGTTTATAGTGTGTGTTTGGTTTATTATGAATTGTATTTTTTTCTTTTGCATATGATCAGAGAGTATTTTTTTCTTTTTTATTTCTATAATCATGTCAATGTTGAAGCCACCTATAATATAAATGATGTTTGGTGTGTTTATATCACGATGTAAGTATTATTATCGAGTGTTGTTGTTGGGACTTGATATTGGAGTGTTTGGTCTTTGTAGAGATGCATTACTATATTAGTTAAACATTTTGAAAGAAGCATACAATTTTCAATGAAGGATTTTAGTTTAGATAGGTAGCATATATTAGAAATAATGATAGAAATGTAGTGATGGTTTAGAAGGTGACGAATATTTATATATGGTTAGTGAGAATGAGGAGTGTAGTAATTTTGTTCATTAGGATAAAGATTTACGAAAGTGGCAAGGTGATCAGTCCAATATGCTTCCAATTTGTAGGTGTAAGATGCATGTTTGTTTGAATTACACCAGACATGGTCGATTAGTGGTTTGTTTATAGTGTGTGTTTGGTTTACTATGAATTGTATTTTTTTCTTTTGCATATGGTCAGAGAGTATTTTTTTCTTTTTTGTTTGTATATTCATGTCAATGTTGAAGTCACCTATAATATAAATGATGTTTGGTGTGGTTATATGTGTAAGTATCGTATCGAGTGTTGTTAGGACTTCTGATATTGGAGTGTTTGGTCTTGCATAGATGTTACAAACATTCAAGTCAAAGTCAGTTTGAGTTATTGTTATTGTGAAGGCTTCAATGTTTGTTGTTGTATGTTGCTTTGTTTTAGATATAGTTAATTTTTTTTTAGCTAAAGTCAGTATGCCATGTATTCTCCATAGACCAAAGGAATTGAAATCTTGAAATATATTGTTAGTTTTAGATGGATGTTGTGTGTGGGAAATGTTAGTATCAAAATTAGATAACAAAAACACACCAATGCAACATTAAACTAAAGAAAGCTAAATAAAATGAAAAGAGATCAAACAAAGCTTCTTCAGAATCGTTCCATTGTCCTCTAT
>VDFB02007820.1:0-13021 GCA_007258455.2 Sequoia sempervirens | reverse complement strand
CACTTCATAGATAAATCTTTCGAGCATTTGAATCCCTTTCTCCACTGCCGAACAATTCTGTAAGTCCCCTTGAAATACCAGCAAATCACATCGAGCCAAACTGAGCCTATTCACATTAAAGGAACCTTGGAGTTGAACGCACGAACTTTCTTGCAATCTTAGCATGCGGAATACTTTGATCAAGAGAGAATAGGGAAGCCGTTGGCAACTTTATTCTGCGTTGGTGCGGTCACGAAAAACACATCAACAGAATTGGCGCTAGAGGGAGGGCTGGCTTCGAATTGTTCCAGAGGTTGGAAGGAACCAGTATGAGCTTTGAAATTCCAAATCAGAGATATGTTAGATCTCTCCTATGTCAAAAAATCCAAAAAAAGTGAAAAGTTGAAAGATTAAAAAAAAAATCAAAAAATGGAAAATCAAAAAAGAGATTTCTCGAAGGATGGGCACTTTTGTTGCTCTCAAGACGGTCTTGTCAATATTGCTCAGATTCATGAAAGATTGAATGCACAGCTGTGGCCCGAGAATTTGTCTAAGTTTGCTTTGCCAGGGAGATGCCGAATTCATGAGACCTCCCAGCATGAAGAAATAAGTTGCCTAACATTCCTCTCAAGGATAGAGCTTGTTCTCCAAGAAAAGATTTTCTTCTGGGATGTTCCCAAGCCAGGGGTATTGGATGTAGAACCTGATGATTATAGCCGTCCAGAAGTGGTGAATGAAGCTTTCGCAAGATTCATACTTAGGATCCAAGGTCAGATGGAACTTGGCAATGATCCCTTGAGAGGTGTTTTGCTCCCTCGTTGGTGTCGAATTCACAATGCGCCTCATCCAGAGTTCACTTGCACAACATGTGAACTAGCCATCAACTTCGCTAGAAGTCGCCTCGGATTACCAGTGCTACCATATGGATTATTCAAAGACAAAAGATGGATTGAATATGCTACACAAACGTTTTCAGCACCAAATCAAGAATATACCTCAACATTCAAGTAAGTCGCAACAGGAGGATGTGATTGAGCTTAGGGAGCAAGCAGATGAAGATTGTTCCTACATCACGCTAGAACAAGAGGCTATTGGAGCAAAGATTAAAGAAGCAATGGCATACATCCAAACAAGAGGGAACACCCAAGGCAACTGTCAGCACATGGAGGGAAGTGAATGTACGAGGTTGCAATCTATTGAAAACCATCAAGTGACAGGTGTGAGAAATTTTCAATGTTCATTCTCTCAAGGAAGGGAATGTAAAGAAGAAAGCGATTCTAATACACTTCAAGAAAGGATGCTACTCGATGAAAAAGTTCAATCATGCGTGAGTGAGATGGAGGAAATGGTAAGCAGCTTAGGGCAAGATGATGTGTTTGACGATCAATGGGCTACCAAGATGGAGGCAAAATATGAAATGCGTTTTGCATCAACACTTGGTCCATTATTCACAATCATGGAGGAGTTGCTTGATGAAATTGAAACAAATGAAATACTGCTTGATAAAGAGATGGAAAATGAAAAGCAATTCGGGTTGGGGCTTGAGCCGTTACTAGAGATCCAAAAGGAGTCAGCGCATGAAGTGATCCAAGTTTCCAAATGCCCTCTTGAATTTATTTCCCGCCCCACTCCTCCCAGTTTGGATCATCCACACGTTTTGGATGCAAGTGGTATGGTTCACCATCAACTTCGGCCTCCTGATGAAGCAGTGGATGGCAGGCAAGAATGCATGCCAGCGAATGAAGACCACCAAGTTGTATCTTTCCCTACTGTTGGCTACCAAGAATATCATTTTGATTATGGAGATTTAGGAAAGAAAACTTGTTTATGGATTGATCATGGTCCGGATGAGTTGCCTCAATTGCTAATCTTTCCTGAAGTTTTGCCTGAATTTTAGATTTGTCCTTTGAGAGAATATTTTTCTGAGTTTAAAGACAAGTTTGCAAAACTTCGTACTATGACTACTACTTTGTTGTTACTGCACATCCTAAGAAATCATGCTAGGAGTTGTATGTACTTAGGTCTTTTGATTGTTGTTCGCTTAAAGTTTTTGTTTTTGTTTAGATTAGTTGTCTTGCTTTCATAGTTTAGTTGTTGCTTTCAATAAAAGGGGATCCCATTTGTAGGGGGGGTGTTGTGTTGTTTCCGCCACACTCCAGTACAATGTTGATGCAATGTTGGTCCATTTCTTAGATAATTATTCAGGAAGTGATTTAGAATCCGAGGTTGTTCTTTCAAGTCTTATCATTTGGTTAGGTTCTATACTTGACTCGGAAGGGAATCATCCATTGTGTCTTGACACCAAGTCTCATGATTGCTATATTTTACACACATGGTTAATTGCTCTAAGTCATTGAGGTTTCTTGGGAAAAGTCTTGGCGGGTGAAAATCTTACATCTTGCTTCAGCGCCACTACAATTCTCAAACCCAGTGGAGGCTTCATTGCCTGCCAACCAATTGAGGAATTGACGGAAAATCAAAAGGAAAAGAAAATGTGCCTAAAAGGAATATCTGAAAAAAAACAAGAGAGAAAGAAAATGAAAAATGAAAGAGAATATTGTGAAATATTGGTTTTGGGAACATACGAGTAACTCCACCGGGGCTATGGACGCCCGGCCGGCAGTGGAGCAATATTCGTGAGAATTGTAGCGATAACCTCGTCGGGGCTATGGACGCCTGACTGGCAGCGAGGCAATGTCCAGGATGCTTTTGAAGAAAGATACTTATATAACTTGCTACGACGGATTCTAGGAACTTCAATGGTCTTTTTGAGCTGGAATGAACGCATACGCACACACTTGTAATCAAAAGATGAGGTGCCTTGATCCAATTTAGGATTCCTCTTCCCTTTTAAGTTTTAAGTATGTCCCCCAGTCAATTGATAGGATTTGAAAGAATGGTCCAAGGGTTCTGAGTATGGAATGGGTTTTGTCTTTGAAATGTTCAGGAACATTTATTCGGGTTGGGGCTAATGTTGTGACGTTTTTCACACATCGCCCCATTGCAAATGGGGACCCCCTAATTTTGGCTTTGCTTTTCGTTTGTTTTGTCCTTGTCTCTCTTTTCTACTGTCTGCCTTTCCGGGGTTGCGCCCATCAGTGAGTTTAAGTGTGAAACTGACCAAGTCTGAAAATTAGGGTTTCATCGTTTCTGGTCAGTCCAAGGTCAAATAAAGTGAGTAAATTGAAAATTGAACTTAATGTTGTTGTCAGCAGACATCCAGCAGGTTTCCAGCCAAGTTTCATCAAATTCCAGGTACTTACTATTTTTAGTAAGTGTGAAATTCAAGGCAATTTGTCAGCATTTTTGAGATTCCGATCATCACACGGCATTCAGGGCACATCAGACTACTTGCTTGCAAAATTTGAGCGAAAACGAACAACTTACTATTTTTAGCAGTCCGGCTTCCGGGGCAGATTTCAGGGTCCAGATGCAGAGATTTTCTTTGCATGTCTGGATATTCCTTCTGGGTTTTTCGAGACCTTCGCAACGATGTAACATGCAAAACGAGATGACCACTTCTCGTGATTCAAAATTTTCCGAGCTATTTTATGGCTCTCGGTGAGACGCGTCGAAATTTCTTTGTACGTCGCGATTCCCCGGAGTGGGTTTTTCGAGAGCTTCAGCGATGGTGTGACATGCAAACAAGGATTCTCACCTTCGGGCATGAACTTGCTATTTTAGCAAAAGGCCCCAAGCAGTCTCTTCCCAAAGCAGCTCTAATCAAGGCCGATCGCAGCGGTCGCTATAAACGAGAGCAAACGAGATCTTTTGATACGCATGCAATGCAAATTAGGGTTTCCAGTCGGGAGCCTGCAAAATAGCATCAAAAGTCAAAAATCTTCAAAATCCGGGAGCATCGGCGGGACGTCATTCTTCAAAGACCGCCGATGAAATTTCGTCGACGGAGCACTTACTATTTATAGTAAGTCAAATTGGAAACGCTAAAAATAGTGTAACTCCGGGTGTACGCGCCGTTGTCGCCAACAAAGTCACGCGGGTGAGGAGCTCTCATCCAACTTCAACTCGACCCGGAGCATGGAGCTTATCGAACATGAGGTTACTATTTATAGGTAAACCACCCTCACAAACATGCTGCAGCACAGCGTGTCACCAGCCGAAAATGACAGTTGACAAGGTTACAGGATGCTACATTTAAAAATTTCCGTTAATCCGAAAGCCTAAATGCAAAGAATGGGGCGTTTATAAATAGTATGAGAAGTCGGCAAGGACGAAAATGGCTAAGTCTGGAACTTCATCCTTCACTTCCTTGAAAATGCGCCCATCTCAGCTGAAGGTCAAAAAAAAAAATTCTAAGTATGAAGATCGTCCTTCTCAGAGGGCAAAATGCGCCCAAGTTGCAAAAAGTCAAGGAAAGTCAAGAACTTCATCCACCTGCCTAGGCAAAATGCGCCTACCTTGAGAGTTTGCATGCTAAAAATTCTAAGTTAAAACTTCATCCTGCTCCCTAGCCCAAATGCGCCCACTCTAAGAGGTTGATGAGAAAAATTTCTAAGGCATGGAGATATCCTCCACCACCCTCCAAATGCGCCCATCCTCCACCATGGCTAAAATGCGCCCAAGGCAAAATGGTCAAAGGAAAGTCAAACATTTTAATCCCCCTCATGCATCAAAATGCGCCCAAGCTCATCCTGTAGCATAGGCAAAATGCGCCCAAGATCATGCATGCAAAGACAAAATGAAGAAGGTGAAGAGTCACATGCTAAGGCGTAGGGAATTCAAAATTCTTCTCTCTCACACAAATGCGCCCATGCAAAGTCAAAAGGGTCAAAGATTTCCATCCTCCTTGCATGCTCAAATGCGCCCAAATCATGCCATGTGAGGACAAAAATAAGAAGCTGAAAAGTCACTAGCTAGGGCGTTGTAAATGCTTCAGCCTTCACACATGAGAAATGCGCCCAAGTTGTGGTCAACAAGCAAATGAAAAAGTTTCTAAGTTAGAAACTCGTCCTCCATCAAGGCTGAAATGCGCCCAAGAGAAAAAGTCAACAAAGTCAAAGAGTTTTGTCCTCCTCACCCCTCCAAATGCGCCCAAGGAGGGAGGGTAAAAGTAAATGAAAGTGGTAAGAGAGGTGAAATGTGATTAAGGCATGGTCAAAGCAAAGTGAATGCTAGGCGTGGTGAAGTTTTAAATTTTTCCCTCCAAATGCTACATGCGCCTAAGGTGATATGTATGAAGTGGCAAAGATAATATGCTAGACGTGATTTCAAAGTTCTCTAAGTGGTATGCGCTCAAGGTGAAGTGTGCTACTTGCGCCTGAGGTGATATGTGTTAAAGGCGTTGGAAATTTTATGGAGAATAAAATACAAAAGATGAAAAATGCATGCCTGGGCGTTGAAATTGCCAGACGAAAAATAAATTAAGTGTGATGCGCCTTCAAGAAAAATTTTCTAAGTGAAGTTGATATTTTCACAGGCAAAGTTGATCAAGTTGGATATAAAATTTTCTAAGGCAAGATTTTCGAAGTGATTCAAAAAATTTCTAAGGCACAAAATATTTTCTCCCTTAGAAAAATGCCCAAGCCTAGAGAGGTGATGGAATTTTCCTGAAACATGAGCAAAGTTGCCAGAGGTGAAGTCAGTGATTGCCAGCTCCACAAGATTGATTAAAATTTTCCAAGTCAGAGCAAAATTCTCAGAGGGGATCGAAGAACGAGGACAAAATTGTTGAAAGAATAATTTTCTAAGGTTCAAAATTCAAGAAAATTAAATGAACCCGTTCGTTGGGTACCCATGAATTCGATGCGTTATGGAGAAAATTTTCTTCTGGGTAATCGGAAGATTACTGATGAGGAGTTGATTTTTAGCTGGGTCTTCCACAAAATTGGTCGGAGAATCTTTGGGATGAAGATTTTAAGGGCACTGGTGCTGATGTATTTCCAGAGGGAAATTTTGAAAATTTTCTACGTAAAATGAAGAAAATGTGTTTTCAAGGTAAAGATCCCGTGACGCATGAATTTGAAAGAAGCTGCCTAGGTAAAATTCGTTTCAATCCTTCGTGAAGATAGCTCTTTGAGCCAGAGATGAATAAAACCAAGGTTGTCAAAGCTCCAGCAGGTGAAATGAATTTCTTGAAGATGCAATTGAAGTGGATACTGTCAAAAGGATGATACGCCCTTGAAGAAGATGGATTAAAATTTGGCTAAGGCATGAGGAATCATGAAGAAAGCAAAAGTTATTAGTGAAACGATGAGCCCTTGAAGATCGTGCGCTAGAATCGTGAGTAAGTTGAATTCATGTTTGAAATGATCCGATCCTCTCCTCGCTTGTTTTGCAGGAGGAATGTCGAGATCAAGCGATGACTTGAAGTGATGAAGCAGGATGATGTTACCACCTTCGAAGGAAGATAAAGTTACAAGTTTCAATCTCGAAGAAAAGGTTACAAGAAACTTGCTAAGTGTTAGCTCAAGTGACAAAGGTGAAATGTTTTCAAGACTCAAGTGACGAAGATGAAGACCCTCAAGTGGAAGAAATCAAAGAACAACGCCAAGAAAGAAGATCGAGAATAGTGTGAACGCGTCTACAAATGGAATCTTCTAGAAGGATGATGGTGGATATTATGGCGCATTTATTACCCCACTCTCCTCTGTGGCGGTTTTTAGGGCAATATTATTTAGGGCTGAGGTGGCACGATTCTGGCCACTCTATTGATTGTAACCCTAGCCGTCTTTTGGGACCTGGCTAGCTATATAAAGGGGGAGTCCCCCTCATTTGTAATTCAGTAGATAGTAGAGAAGATTAGAATAGACATAGAGTAGAGGGACAAGTTAGAAGTAGCTTAGTATAGATTGATAGTGTAGAGCATTTTGCATAATTTGGAGAAGAGAGAAAGTTTTCCCTTTGAAAACTTTTGAAGAGATTGTTGTGTAACACATTTTATGATAATAGATCTTTTCATTGATGATGGAATTCGTCTTGTCATGAAATGCTAGCAAGGTTTTTTCTTCCTTTCGTATCCAAGTAGCTTTAATTCATGCAAGTAGCTTACTTTGGTGTGTGGTGTTTTACTAAGATAGCTTCGCTTTATTCCATACCACTAGCGGCTTGTTGATGATAAGTTCGCCTTGTGTGGTCAACTGGACATTACCTTGAGTTTAACTTCAGTTGTGATTTATATGCTTATATGCGTCGGTGTGATGGTGTATGCATGTTAAGTCATAATTTGAACATCTTTGCTATTTCCCTTGAAGATTGCACCGATTTTGCTGAGGCTGTCCGACGGAGGCTAGGTGAAATCCGGTTGAAGTCTATTGAAGTGAAGCTCCACATATCCCTGCATTTAGAATAGAACATAAACTTCTTAGGCCCTACACCCTTTTCAATTCAGTACTTTCTGGTTAGAATAGGAAACCCGCACTTCATAGATAAATCTTTCGAGCATTTGAATCCCTTTCTCCACTGCCGAACAATTCTGTAAGTCCCCTTGGAAATACCAGCAAATCACATCGAGCCAAACTGAGCCTATTCGCATTAAAGGAACCTTGGAGTTGAACGCATGAACTTTCTTGCAATCTTAGCATGCGGAATACTTTGATCAAGAGAGAATAGGGAAGCCGTTGGCAACTTTATTCTGCGTTGGTGCGGTCACGAAAAACACATCAACAAGATCCTGTGGTTGAAATGCCAAATCAATCCAAGCTCCGGAGGTATGAAAATCAGAGGGCTTACTAAATATAGTAAACAAGGGCGAGTAAGCTAAGAAATGTCTAATTCTGAAGAACTTCCTGCTCCTACCCCAAAATGCGCCCAAGGAGAAGCTGGCAGGAAAATTTTCTAAGTTTGAAGTTAAATCCTCCTCAGCATGCCAAATGCGCCCTATCATGAAATGAGGTTGAGGAAAAATATTCTAAGGCAAGTTAAAGTTCCTGCTCCTACCCCCAAATGCGCCCATCTCCAAGATGCTAGGTGGATGAAAATTTTCTAAGTGTGAAAATCTTGTAGGGGTCTCCAAATGCGCCCTCATGTCAATGAAGAAGTCATGGAAAATTTCTAAGTGTTAGCTTATTCCTACAGGACCCCCTAAATGTGCCCATGTTAGGTGTGAAGCCAAGACAAGAAACTAAGGCGTTGGAAGTTAAATCCTCCTCCACATGCTAAATGTGCCCTCATCTAGTCAAGGTGAAGAAAAATGGTTAGGCGTTGGTTTATTCCTCCATGACATGCCAAATGCGCCCAAGAGAGCTAGGAAAACAACAAAAAGTGTTGACTTCCTCCTTGACCCCTTGAATGAGCCCAAGTGCATGGTGAGGTTAAGACTTATGCTGGGTGTTAATTCCTCTTCAACATGTAAAATGCACCCAAGGATATTGAATATGTTAGCTATGTGAAAATATTATAAGTGTTGATTATTCTTTCACCTTGACATGCTATATGCGCCATGACTGGAGAATGAATGGAGAAAAAAATATCTAAGACAAAATTCAAAATTTCCTCCTTGACCCCCTATATGCGCCCATGTTGGTGATGGGACCTAAAATATTTTCTAAGTGTTGAAATTTATTCCACCTCTAGAGGAAAATACGCCTAAGCTTGAAGAAGTGATGAAATTTTCTGAGGCATCGATAAAATTGGCAAGGATGAATCAGAATGTGCCAGTTTCATGAGATTGAAGAAGATTTTCAAGGCCGGGCAAGGAAAATACGCCCAGAGATGAAGAATGAGGATAAATTTGATGGCAAAATATTTTTCTAAGGTTAAAATTCAAAAATTAAATGTACCCCTTCGTTTGTAGACCCATGAATTTGATGCTTTCTGAAGGGAATTCTCTTTTGGGTACTAGATATCTTCGACAAGGAGATGATTTTGAAACTTTTCGCGCCCCGCCTGAGACTTTAAGATGGAGATTTTACTCGAGCGCCCGGTTGATGGAATTTTCTAGGCAGAGGAACTTAAATTTGTCTAAGGCATGGGAATTCTCCAAAGCCCCTAGAAGGACCTAGTC
Organism: Sequoia sempervirens; assembly: GCA_007258455.2. NCBI lineage: Eukaryota > Viridiplantae > Streptophyta > Pinopsida > Cupressales > Cupressaceae > Sequoia > Sequoia sempervirens. The sequence continues at coordinate 4,080 of VDFB02007820.1, read as the reverse complement.
AAGTGCATCCAGGCTCAAGAGGGGTTGAATTTTGTCTAAGCCATGGAAGTAAAAGAAGACACCCTCAAGAAGTGAAACTCAAGACATCAAGAACCTGAGAAAAGATGAAGATATGATGAGAGTGAAACGATAAGATGAAAATGCATCTCTTAAAAACGCCCTTGAGGAAGATGAAATTTGTCTAAGGCATTGAAATATGAAGCACAGGTGTTATATGCCCAGCCTACAGATGTTGAAAAATCATGAAGAAAGCAAAGTTGGCTAGAGAAAAACAATGAGCCCTATCAGATCCTGAGATCACTTAGACCTTGGAAGTCAAAGCATGAAAATCAAGTAAGGTGAGTTTATATTATGAAGTGTTTTGATGCTCTTCTCCTTGCTTGTTTTGCAGGGTGAACACTGGGGCCAAGGCATGATGACGTGGGGAGATGAAGCGAGTACTTGGAAGAAATGGCTAAGTGTTGAGACCTAGTATGTGCCCAACTCAAGTGGCGTGGAAGAAATGTTTTCAAAGCTTAGGATGGGAGAAAAGATGAAGGCCCGGGCGTTGGAGACTGACATCATGATAGATTGAAGGACAAAATAAAGGAATTCTTCTTAGGTCTGAAGTCCTCCGACAATGACCTAGAAGATGTTCTCTAGCATACTTCGCATAACCAAAGGTACCATGACCACAAGGAGGAAGATCATCATCAAATAGTTGAACGTGCCTGCCATACCCTTTCAAGAAGTTGAAGCCATGATGATCAGACTCATCGAATTTGCAATCGAGAAGAAGAACAAGAACAATGTGAACGCGTTTCCAGACAAGAATCTTCTAGAGGATGGTGGATATTAATTTCCCATTTATTACTCCACTCTTCTTGGTGGCAGTTTTTAGGGTTAGGGCTTATGTGGCTTGATATGGGCCCTTCATTTGATTGTAATCTGGGCCGTCCATTGGACTGAGCTATCTATAAAAGGGGCATCCCCCCCTCATTTGTAATAGATTAGATTAGACAGTAGAGATTAGAGTAGAGATAGGAAGATAGAGGGACAACTTAGAAGTAGGATAGCGTAGATTGATAGTGTAGTTTGAAGAAGAAGGAAAGTTTTTCCTTTGAAAGCTTTGTAAGAAATTGTTGTGAACACTCTCTCAATAAAAAGAGTTTTCATTGATGATGATCTCGTCTTTTTTTGTGAGTAGCTAGCAAGGTTTCTTCGTCCTTCTGATTCGAGTAATAGCTTAAAGTAGAGTAAATTTCATTTCATGCAAGTAGTTAGTAATTGTGGAATGTGGTCTTCAATTTGAGCAAACTTCGTCTATCCATACCACTAGTGGGCTCGCTGATGGTGAGTTCGCCTTGCGTGGTCAACTGGAAACTTGTGGACTTAACTTCGATTACGATCTTCATGTTGGTATGTGTCGTTGTAACGGTGTCTTCATTGTTGAATTGTAATTTGAATATCTTTAGTTACTCCCCTTGAAGATTGCACCAGTTCTGTGGAGGCTGTCCGAAGTGAGGCAAAGTGGAATCTGGTTGAGGCTTGTGAAAATTGATCTCCACGTCCCACGCGTAGATTAGTCCATAGCATCTTCTATCCCTGCAACCATTTCAATTCAGTACTTTCTGGTTAGTTTAGGAAACAAGAGCTTTATAGACAAACCTTTCGAGCATTCAAATTCCTTTCTCCGCTGTTGAACAATTCCGTAAATCCCCTTGAAATACCTCAACAAATCACATCGAGCCAATTGAGACTATCCACTGCATGAAGGAAAGAAACCTTGGAGTTGAATGCATGATCTTTCTCGCAATCTTAGCATGTAGGAGATTTTGTTCAAGAGAGGATAGAGTCGCCGTTGGTAACTTTATTCTACTGTTTGGTGCGGTCACGAAAAACACATCAACAAAATTGGCGCTAGAAGGAGGGTGAGCATTGAATTGTTCCAGAGGTTGGAAGGAACCAGTATGAGCTTTGAAGTTCCAAATCGGAGATATGTTAGATCTCTCTTATGTCAAAAAATCCAAAAAAAGTGAAAAGTTGAAAAATTCAAAAAAATCAAAAAGTGGAAAATCAAAAAAGAGATTTCTCAATGGATGGGCATGCGTCTTGCTCTCAAGACAGTCTTACAGATATTGCTCGAATTCATGAAAGATTGAATGCACAACTGTGACCCGAGAATTTGCCTAAGTTTGCTTTGCCAGGAAGATGTCGAATTCATGAGACCTCCCAACACGAAGAAATCAGTTGCTTAACATTCCTCTCAAGGATAGAGCTTGTTCTCCAAGGAAAAATTTTCTTTTGGGATGTCCCCAAGCCAGGAATATTGGATGTAGAACCTGATGATTATAGCATTCCAGAAGTTGTGGATGAAGCCTTCGCAAGATTCATACTTACGATCCAAAATCAGTTGGAACTTGGCAATGTTTGCTTGAAAGGTGTTTTGCTCCCTCGTTGGTGTCGGATTCACAACGCACCTCATCCAGAGTTCACTTGCACAACATGTGAAGAATCCATTAACTTCGCCAGATGTCGCCTTGGATTACCAGTACTACCATATGGATTCTTCAAAGACAAAGGATGGATTGAATATGTCACACAAACATTTTTAGCACCAAATGAAGAGTGTACCTCAACATCATCCAACAACAAGGAGAATAAGTCACAACAAGATGATGTGATCGAGCTTAGGGAGCAAGCAGATGAAGATTGTTCCTACATCACGCTAGAACAAGAGGCTATTGGAGCAGAGATCAAAGAAGCAATGGGATATATCCAAGCAAGAGGAACCACCCAAGGCAACTGTCAGCATACAAAAGTGAATGAATGTACAAAATTGCAAGTTATTGAAGATCATCAAGAACCAGGAATGAAGGACTTAGCTCAAAGTAGAGATGGTGTGAGAAATTTTCAATGTTCATTCACTCAAGGAGGAAAACATGAAGAGGGAAGTAATTCCAGTACACTTCAAGAAGGAACGCTCCTTGATGAAAAAGTTCAGTCATGCATAAACAAGATGGAAGAAATGATAAGCAGCTTAAGGCAAGATGATGTGTTTAACAATCAATGGGCTACCAAGATGGAGGCAGAATATGAAATACATTTCGCGTCAACACTTGATCCATTATTCACGATCGTGGAAGAATTGCTTGATGAGATTGAAACAAATGAAACACTGCCTAATAAAGAGATAGAAAATGAAGAACAATTCAAGTTGGGGCTTGATCTGTTGTTAGGGATTCAAAAGGAGCCAGTGCATGAAAGGATCCAAATTTCCAAATGCCCTCTTGAATCGATTTCCCACCCCACTCCTCCTAGTTTGGATCATCTCCACGTTTTAGATGCGAGAGGTTTGGTTCACCATCAACTTCGACCTCCTGATGAAGCAATGGACGACAGGAAAGAATTCATGCCAGCGAATGAAGACCACCAGGTTGTATCTTTCCCTACTATTGGCTACAAAGAATATCATTTTGATTATGGAGATTTAGGAAAGACTTCTTGTTTATGGATTAATCATGGTCCAGATGAGTTGCCTCAATTGCTAATCTTTCCTGAAGTTTTGCTTGAGTTTGAGATTTGTATTGTGAAAGATTACTTTTCTGAGTTCAAGGACAAATTTGCTAGGCTCCGCACCATCACCGTTGTTTTGTCGCTGCTGAACATCCTGAGAAATCATGCTAGGAGTTGTATGTACTTGGGTCTTTTGATTATTGTTCTGTTCGAAATTTTGTCCCATTATAGTAGGTTTTACTTTTTGTTTTTGCTTTCCTTAGTTTAGTTGTTGCTTAGTTTAGTTGGGAATAAATGGGGATCCCATTTGTGGGAAGGGTGTTGTGTTGTTTTCACCACGGTTCGACACAATGTTAGTCCATTTCTTGGATAATCATTTAGGAATTGCTTTAGGATCCGAGGTTATTCTTTCGAGTTTTATCATTTGGTTAGGATTTGTACTTGACTCGGAAGGGAATCATCTATTGTGTCTTGACACCAAGTCTCACGATTACTATATTTTACACATAATTAATTGCTCTAAAGTCATTGAGGTTTCTTAGGAGAAGTCATGGCAGGTGAAAAATCTTAAATCCTACTTAATCA
>VDFB02007819.1:0-64039 GCA_007258455.2 Sequoia sempervirens | reverse complement strand
AAGTACTGGATAGACATGATAATGAGGATGGTAGTTATGGGAATTATTGTGGTTAATGGAGGGTGAGGTGGCAGGTTAATTCAAATATAGCAATATTTAATCATAGCAAATAACTCATACGACACATAAGACAAAACTCCCTCCCCCCAACTAAATGATGAACCCGTCTCGGGGCATGCACACCAATCATATTAGAAAATAGAAAATATTTAATAGAAAAAGAATAGAAAAGATTACCCATTACCAAATACTATCGGATGAGATAGCACTGAAGTGGTTTACATAAATCTAATGATGTATGTCGCACATCCCGTGAGCTGGATAAAATTTGCAGGTAGATATGAAGTGACCACAGAAGGAAGGCATCATAAAGATGGATGGCATTGGAAGGGGCATGACAAGATTGTTATCAACAAGAGTGCACCTATGTGCGAAAGCAAAGATGCTTTGCAATCCTGTTTAACAAGGGATGGTTTCCAGGCCTGTGGATTGCCTAAAATGGAAATCAACCTCCAAATTATAGGTCGTCTTCCTTTATGATCTTCTAATTATGGACTGTAAAATTTGATGGAAAGGGAAAAAGGCTTGAATTGAATGCATAAATTGAACTTTAAATTATCGACGGTGCACCTAAATGATGATGAAACCTGCAGAACGATTCACAATTATTCTCTAAAATTTGTTTACACAATTCAAAAATGGCTTCAAAAAAGTGTTTCTTAAGATGGCTAAACAATTTGATACTTCAAAAAGGAAAATAAATTCTCACAATTTGAAGTTCAAAATGAAAAGAATGCACTACCTAAGACCTGTGAAGGATGTGTGATAATGAATAAGACAAATTTAAATATTTTGATAATTAAAACACAATAACTTCATCAAATTATTCATAACGACACTTTTCATTATCCTGAAGAGGAAAACTTGATAGATTCTGAATGACAACAGAAGGAATCTCTGCACAAATTGACAAATACTGCTATATTAAACTGCAAATAAAAACTAAGTTACAAATCTTAGTCTCTCTGCAAAAAAGTATGCAAGAACAGATGAAAAATAAGAACTAAGGGAAAAAGAAAGAATTTTTTCCAATAAATACAATCTATGGCCTCTATCATGCGCCAAGAGGTGGCACTGAAACATAACTAAGAGTGAGAACAAGCACTGCATGCTTGCTCACGAGCAAAGGAAAAAACCCTAGAAAAAAGGGGTCAAAACTGAAGTGATAATCATTGAAATAGCTCGAAACTCATCCTCACAACCCACCTGACTCAAGTGAACTCAAAAAAGACTCAATTTTGACTAAAATTCAAAGAGATCATCTCCAAATAATAAGGTGTATGAATTACTCCAGTTTTACTCCATCAACTGAAAAAGACTCATAAATTGTAGTCAAACTCAACTCCTGATTTTGCATGATTTGGAGTGAAGTTGACTAATTCCTTATCTCCAGTTTTGCAATTAGATGATAAATATTAAGGTGAATAATAAAATATTCCCCTTAACATTTAATTACAAAGTTTGTTTTATCAAAAATCTTGCAAGAAATACAGTGAAGTGCTCCTTCCAAAATCCTTGATAATTATGAAATTTGACTTCACAAGTCACGGGCCTTTTTTAAATCATTAGGTATATTGACTTGAGGTCTCAACCATGGCATGAAAAGATTCATTTTAAAAACACAAGTTAAAAAAAAAGATAATCACTAGGGAATCGTGTAAACTTTCAAACTCTAATGATCACTCCTCACTCTTTACTTTGTGGAAACTGCTTGTGGCCACCATGGACTTAGAGTTTCTTGAGTCTTTCAATGGTGACTGCAAAATATGGGGGTCTTCTACTGCTTCCATGAGTTCTAGCTGCTCGAAAACCTCAAAACTGTTGCTTTGTAACAGGTAAGCTTCCTTCTCAGTGTTGAAATATGAGATTTCAAATGTTAACTTTGAGTAAACTATGGATTCAAAACCTGTAGAAGAAGATCTCTACTTCATTCCTTGAACAAACTATGGTTTCCATTGTGTATGAGTTAGCTTCTCCATGACATGTTTATTGTTTTTTGCTACCACTTGAATAAAATGACAAGGAAAACGTTAAATTTTCTTGTTTATATACTACTCTTCGACCTTTTGTATCTTCTCCCTTATGTCGAGGGTTTTCTCATAATGTAGCTCTTCTAAGCTTTTCTTGCTCCATTTTGTTGTAAAGAAACAACGAGGGTTTCTTAACTACTCAGCTTTGTGTGGTTCTTTTTGTACAAAAACTCATGGATTCCACCTTTTCTTTACTCTATTAGGTTTTTAAAAGAGGAGAACATATATGTTGTTATATATTATTTGGAAAAAATCAGTGCATAGACTCGTGTGGTTTTAAATCTGCTATTTGAAGCTTTTCTGAAACTCTCAACCTTCATTCTCTTTCCTATTTCTTGCATGTATAGAAAAATTCTTAACTCTGTTTGAAAATCTTAACCTTTGTATTCTATCCTGACAAAAATATATGGGTTTGCTTTTAAAAGCTTATTATTGGACATTCCTCCTTCACATATCTTACACATAGGACAACCCATTGAATTTTCTCCCTTTTAACTGGATTGCCTCTATCTGTAAAATGGACTTCCTTGCATACTTTGACTGTCTTCATGTGCAGAGGTAAGCATGTGAGCTATCCTTTGAAAGCTGCACTTGACTATGTGGATGTTATTTTGTTCACTAGCATTGCATCCTCCATGATGTATGGTCCCTGTTCTTTGATGCCTTAGCACTTTATGACTGCACTTTAACATGTATGTTTCCTTAACAAGTTGTAGGGTTGTCACCTTGATCTATAGGGAAAAACTGACCTTGAGTGTTTCCAATCATCCTTTGAATAGTGTGATTTCTTTGGTATAGTATTTTCACCCATATTTGTACCTCTCCTTTTCCATCAAGGTGAGTATATTAATGATTTTCTTATGACAAGTATTCCTCCATTTAGCTAAATTGGCTGAGATATAAGTGGTTGTCTTGTCATGGAGAAAGACAATATTTCTATGCTATATGCTATGTGTTCCCATGTTCATCGTATGTTTCTCACAACATACCTATATCTCTATTATCTAGGTTGCCCATGATGATTCTATTGCATTCTATGCATTCCCTTTACTTGATCACCGTAGCCCCATTCCCATGCTCTGCTTGTGAAAGGAATTCATTTGTTTCTGAACAATATAAGGATGGAGATAACAATACTTACAACTCTTGAGAAGCAAGATTACTTCACTTCTCTCTATTGTCTATCCACTTTTACTTAAACTGCAACAAGATGGAGATGGTCCATTAAATAATATTCACATGATCTGAAGCATTCTTTTGATTTGATATATAGTTTGTATAAAAGCACATTCACTGTTTACCCCTGCATCATTTGTTGATTTTTCATGCATAAAAATGACACTATTGCTGCTCCATTATTGTGAGCTTTTATGTATGCCTATTTACTATGGTGTTCATGACAATGTATGCCTATTTACTATGGTGTTCATGACAATGTATTATGCAGTATGTTGGGCTCGACCCTTGTGGGAGCCACATTTTATCCCACATACTGGCACGTTGAATAATTTATGAAATATGTACCTTTTCCTGCACATTAAACAAACAAGTTAGATAAAAACAGTGTTTTTGGTGGTTATGACCTCAATTTTCGCTGATGATCTGGTTTTGAATATCTAATGTCTGAATTGATCTGATTGTGTTGGTTGTATCTAGTAATGGTTGTAGGCTATATTTTTGTGGATGGAAAGTGTGATTAGGCTTATATCTGGAGCTCTAACACCACTCTCTCTAATCTTTTGCAGGTTCAGTGGGCTTTGAAGAACAAGGGGAGCTGAAGGCACTCAAGATGAGGTTCAACCCTACAACAAGCCTAGAAGGAAATGATAGATATGACTCTCTTCACATTTTCTTCTCTATGTTTTAATCTTCAAATGTATAGTTTACATTCCATTATTAGATGTAATCAATTCAATCTGAATAAAATCAATTCAGTTATTTCCCACGGCTTGTGTGGGACACTTAAACACTTTATGATTTTTAAACACCAAACAAAAATGGTTTATCCTATGATGTATCTTTTCCAGTTCATGATGAATAAAAACAACATTACTATGCAACATTTTAATGAATTTTTGTGTTACGATTATTTGCATAATAAAATGAATTCACTCAAATGAACTATTAGCATAAAATATGTGTACCTTTCACCTCTAAATGAAATAATCAATCTTAGCTCTGCCAAAATGAGTTGAGGTGAAAATTTTGGTAACATTCTGGCGATTTCTACTGTATGCTTGCCTGCTAAGCATGCCAGATCAGTTGCCTTGCATATCCATTGGGCATGGAGTCCATTTTTGTCCTCTTTTGACTTAGAAAACTTTGTAACTCAGCTAGTGAAACTATATAGCAACAAACAAAACTAAAAAAACTAATCATGACTCTATTTAAGACAAATTCAAAAAGCAAGTGCAACATTTGCACTTATTAAAAACAAAACTGAACTGAAACTACTGTGTGATGAGCACTTATTAATTGAAAACTCTATACTACCCTACACTAACCAACAATGTTGGTGCTCAAACATGACCATTGGCTGGTTGTGAGAAATAGCTTCCCTTCCGTAATGACAAAGGATGCTTCAAATCCTCCAGATTATACAAAAAGAGGTATGGAAATGGTTAACATTTGACTAACTACTGTAGCAAAGTTTGGAACATCACAAAAAGCCCTTCGTCATTTGATTGACCATCAAAGATGTTATTTTGAGGGACATATATAAGATTAACCTGCTGCTCCTCAATTGAAATCACATGCTTTGGCACAATCATGATTTTTTGTAATTTTGTAGACTCTTCGTTTGATAAATACCAATTGGACACCCCTTTGAATGGATAAAGCTTGGCCTCTTTCTGCTATCTTCATGTTTATACAATGTTGTCTCTTTATCTTGCTGATTAGACTGCTCCATTTGCAGTGTAAGATTTTCTTCCTTCTTTCTTGTTGTCTCAATTTCAATCTGATTTGAAAGAGTTGGTTCACATGTTGCTAGCTCATATAGTACTAGCTTATTATCTATGTTAGAGCAAAAAGTCTCTATGATGCTTGAAAACATATTCTCATCTAACTCATAACTGTGCATTAAATCCAAATGAGTTTTATCATTTAGTTGTTCCATACCAGGCATAGATGCTATCATGCATGTGATATCCTCATTTTCATCAACAAATTGAGGAAGTTCATCAAATAAAATAGATTTTTTTTGAGATTCACTTTCAGTTTTCTCTACATAAACATGTTCAATTTTCTCTCGTTTTCCATTTAAGCTTGAAACAAAAGATTCAAGGTCACTCCAAAATAGGGCTTCTTCATAATCTTCACTACTTTGTGGCATGAGAGGGCTTACCTTAGGTTCAATACCATCCTTTTGAAACAAAAGTTTTGATCTGCTTGCTTGTTCAATTTTGGAAACTTCATGCAAATTATTTTCATTAACATCCAAAATAAGACTAACCTCCTACTATCTCATATGGATTGAGGCTTCAAATTCGTCTTGAACCAACAACACATCATGTTCTATAATATTTGTTGTGTGTTCCAAATCAATTGGTAAATCAGGTACTTGTGTGCTTTCTTCAGCTTGCTCAACAAAACCAGGTATTTGGTCAAACAAATAAATCAATTTTTTGTCCTCATATGGTTTCTTCTCCAGTGAGACTTGGGCATCCTTTGTCTGCAAATGAATATCTTTAACTAGTAATTCATGTACTCTGCTTTCATTCATCTTATAAACAACGTCAATTTTTTTTTCAAATGAATCAAAATGTAAGGGGTTCAGTAGTAAACTTGATCCGACATCCTCTTCACATGTACTATCGTTATTTTGAGTTGAGGAGATAGTAGAAACAACAACTTCCTACTCCTCTTGTTCATTACACCAACCTGGAACCTTGATCGAGTTAGACTCTACGGCTTTTTCCTCTTTCTGATCTTGAATTAATACGCAAGGAATATCCTTACTAAGTTTTGGCATTTTATAGTCAGGATGCTTGATCCAAGAAGGCTGCCATAATTGTTCAGTAATTTGATTACTTAGTTCAGGCTCTAGACATGTCTGAAGTTGAGGATTAATGGATTGATTTGACAGGTTTTATTCATTCGTGAGCTCCTATAGGGGCTGATCTTTAACATGGGATTGACTATTACCCCTATAACTTGGAATTCCAAATCTAGAATACTTACTTGGAGATTGTGTAGAAACCTTGGAAACCTCTTCCTCTGTTGGCTGATTTTTTATGCAAGAAACTGACTAGGCTTCCATCGTTGGTGCTTGGGGAACCAACATTTTAATTTTCTCTACCTTTGCAGCAAGATCTTCTTCATACTGTCTCCTCTGCATCAGCAAGTCTTGCTCATAGAGATAGGCCTGATAGGTCATCTCTTCTTGTTATTGATCGTACTCTTGTTGCCTCCTAATCTCTTCTATCTACTTTGTGAATTCTAACAATATTTCCATGTCATTCATGATATTCTTCATATCATCAACCTCTTGGAGCTGATTTTGGACATATGAATGTTGATTTGAAGGTTGAGCAAGGGTGGGTGGGAGGTAAGCATGTTGAACATGTTGATATGCTACTGTTGCATGGCTATTTGGGATAAAACCTATGTTCCACCAAGTTTCTGGTATGGGGGGACGACGAAACGACAAGACGAGTTTCGAGGAAGACATTTTTTTGAGGGGATTTTTGGGGATGGGGGGATGGCTACACACACATACACACACACACACACATATATATATATTTTAAAAATATAGGGAAATTTCAGATATTCATATGAGTAATGATAATCATAACAATGAACATTCATAAAGTTTTAAATGTAATCACCAATCATATTGACATATCATCATAGAGTCAAACAAATTAATACTACAACTATCTAATTGCTTCCATGGACCATAATTCATGTCAAACAGTCAATGTGCATATGATATAAAATAATAAAATTCCCAAAGGCTACAAGTTTTCACTACAAATGTCAAAATGACAAAGTCACAAGTGTCCAAAACATAGCTAATGCTCTCCTTTTTGCCTTCTAAATGCTGGTTTTTCTTCTCCAACAGCTCCTTCAAGCCCTCCTCTTTCTCTTCTCACTTTGCTCTTGGTTACAATTTTTTTTTTGGCAAGTTAAAATGAGGTCAAATGAAGGTAAAAAAAAAGTTTTAATTTGCCATATTAGGGTTAGGAGGGCGTGGGGTTCACAAAGGAAAACATAAAAAAAAGAAATTTAAAATTTGACTTTTTTTTTGTGTTAAATTTACTGCTGGGAAAATGGGGACAGTCGGCCATCCCCGGGACGGATGAGGGATGGCTAGGCGTCCCCTATCTGTCCCCTAGACGACTGGTCGTCCCCCATCTTCTTTCAGGAAATTTCCTCAATTCGGGGACGTCCTCGAAAAAAGAGGACTTTTTGGGGACGGCTGCTAGCCATCCCCTAGGTGTCCCCCATCCCTGAGACGTCCCCGGTACTGATACGGGGCACAAAAGACCAGGGGACGCGTCCCCATGTTTCCCTGGATAAAACTAACAACCTGATTGGCCTAATATGGCTGATAGGGTGATTGGTTGACAATATTTTCATAGTAAGGGGGTGGGTATACATGAAAATCTGTCATTTCTACTCATATAAATGTTGGAAATCACAATATTAAGCTTGTATTTGAAACATACTAGAACTAAACTTGTTGAAACCTGTAGATATGTTTGGAGTCACCAGGTATAGACCGTAACCTCTAAAAGGAAAAAAGGTTCCTGTATATACCAGGACAACAACTTGAAACTTCTGAATTCTTTCTCTAAAGTGATCTTTAGAGTCTCACCAAGCGTGCCAAAAACTGTTATAAAAAAGAGTGCACCCGTGTGCGAAAGCAAAGATGCTTTGCAATTCTGTTTAACATGGGATGATTTCCAGGCCTGTGGGTTGCCTAAAATGGAAATCAACCTCTGGATTATAGGTCGGCTTCCTTTATGATCTTCTAATTATGGACTGTAAACTTTGATGGAAAAGGGAAAAAGGCTTGAATTGAATGCATAAACTAAACTTTGAATTATCGGTGGTGCACCTAAATGATGATGAATCCTGTAGAACGATTCACAATTATTCTCTAAAATTTGTTTACACAATTCAAAAATAGCTTCACAAAAGTGTTTCTTAAGATGGAAAAATAGTTTGATACTTCAAAAAGGAAAATAAATTCTCATAATTTGAAGTTCAAAATGAAAAGAATGCACTACCTAAGACCTGTGAAGGATGTGTGATAATGAATAAGACAAATTTAAATATTTTGATAATTAAAACACAATAACTTCATCAGATTATTCATAAAGACACTTTTCATTATCTTGAAGAGTAAAACTTGATAGATTCTTAATGACAACATAAGGAATCTATGCACAAATTGAAAAATGTTGCTATATTAAACTGCAAATAAAAACTAAGTTACAAATCTTAGTCTCTTTGCAAAAAAGTATGCAAGAAGAGATAAAAAATAAGAACTAAGGGAAAAATAAAGACTTTTTTTCCCAATAAATACAATGTATGGCCTCCATCATGCACCAAGAGGTGGCATTGAAACATAACTAAGAGTGAGAACAAGCACTGCATGCTTGCTCACGAGCAAAGGAAAAAACCCTAGAAAAAAGGGGTCAAAACTGAAGTGATCATCATTGAAACAACTCCAAACTCATCCTCATGACCCACTTAACTAGAGTGAACTCAAAAAAGACTCAAGTTTGACTAAAAGTCAAAGAGAGCATCTCCAAATAATAAGGTGTAGAATTACTCTAGTTTTACTCCATCAACTGAAAAAGACTCTTAAACTACAGTCAAACTCAACTCCTTATTTTGCATGATTTGGAGTGAAGTTGACTGATTCGTTATCTCCAGTTTTGCAATTAGATGATAAATATTAAGGTGAATAATAAAATATTCCCCTTAACATTTAATTATAAATTTTGTTTTGTCAAAAATCATGCAAGACATAAAGTGAAGTGCTCCTTCCAAAATCCTTGATAATTATGAAATTTGACTTCACAAGTCACTGGCCTTTTTTAAATCATTAGGTATATTGACTTGAGGTCATCGACCATGGCATGAAAAGATTCATTTTAAAAACACAACTTAAAAAAAAAGATAATCATTAGGGCATCGTGTAAAATTTCAAACCCTAATGATCACTCCTCACTCTTTACTTTGTGGAAACTACCTGTGGCCGCCATGGAATTAGAGTTTCTTGAGTCTTTCAATTGTGACTGCGAAATATGGGGGTCTTCTACTGCTTCCATGAGTTCTAGCTGCTCGAAAACCTCAGAACTGCCACTTTGTAACAAGTTTCCTTCTCAGTGTTGAAATCTGAGATTTTAAATGTTAACTTTGAGTAAACTATGGATTCAAAACCTATAGAAGAAGATCTCTACTTCCTTGAACAAACTATGGTTTCCGTTGTGTATGAGTTAGCTTCTTCGCGACATAGTTTATTGTTTTTTGTTGCCACTTGAATGAAATGACAAGGAAAACGTTAAATTTTCTTGTATACTCCTCTTCATCCTTCTGTATCTTCTCCCTTATGTGGAGTGTTTGCTCATAATGTAGCTCTTCTAAGCTTTTCTTGCTCCATTTTGTTGTAAAGAAACGATGAGGGTTTCTTAATTAATCAACTTTGTGTGGTTCTTTTTGTACAAAAACCCATGGATTCCACCTTTTCTTTACTCTGTTAGGTTTTTAAAAGAGAACATATATGTTGTTATATATTATTTGGAAAAAAATAGTGCATAGACTCCCGTGGTTTTAAATCTATTGTTTGAATCTTTTCTGAAACTCATGGCCTTCATTCTCTTTCCTATTTCTTGCATGCACAGAAAAATTCTTAACTCTGTTTGAAAATCTTAACCTCTATATTATGTCCTGACAAAAATATATGGGTTTTCTTTTAAAATCTTATTATTGGAAATTCCTCCACATATCTTACACATAGGACAACCCATTGAATTTTCTCCCTTTTAACTCGACTACCTCTATATTTAAAATGGACTGCCTTGTATACTTTGACTGGCTTCATGTGCAGAGGTAAGTATGTGAACTATCCTTTGAAAATTGCACTTGACTATGTGGATGTTCTTTTGTTCACTATCATTGCATCCTCCATGATGTATGGTCCCTGTTCTTTGATGCCTTAGAACTTTATGACTGCACTTTAACATGTATGTTTCCTTATCAAGTTGTAGGGTTGTCACCTTGATCTATAGTGCAAAACTGACTTTGAGTGTTTTGAATCATCCTTCGAACAGTGTGATTTCTTTGGTACAATATTTTCACCCATATTTGTACCTCTCCTTGTCCATCAAGGTGATTATATTAATGATTTTCTTATGAAAAGTATTCCTCCATTGAGCTAAATTGGTTGAGATATAAGTGGTTGTCTTGTCATGGAGAAAGATAATATTTCTATGCTATATGTTGTCTTGTTCATCGTATGTTTCTCACAACATACCTATATCTCTATTATCTAGGTTGCCCATGATTATTCTATTGCATTCTATGCATTCCCTTTACTTGATCACCATAGCCCCATTCCCATGCTCTGCTTGTGAAAGGCATTTATTTGTTTCTAAACAATATAAGGATGAAGGCAACATTACTTACAACTCTTGAGAAGCAGGATGACTTCACTTCTCTTTGCTATTTGTCCACTTTTACTTAAAATGCAGCAAGATGGAGATGGTCCATTAAATAATATTCACATGATCTGAAGCATTCTTTTGCTTTGATAGATAGTTTGTATAAAAGCACATTCATTGTTTACCCCTGCATCATTTGTTGATTTTTCATGCATAAAAATGACACTATTGTTGCTCCATTATTGTGAGCTTTTATGTATGTTTGTTTACTATGGTGTTCATGACAATGTACTCTATAGTATGTTGGGCTCAACCCTTGTGGGAGCCACATTTTATCCCACATACTGGCACATTGAATCATTTACGAATAATGTACCTATTCCTGCACATTAAACAAACAAGTTAGATAAAAACAGTGTTTCTGGTGGTTATGACCTCATTTTTCCCTGATGATCTAGTTTTTAATATCTGATGTCTAAATTGATCTGATTGTGTTGGTTGAATCTAGTAATGGTTGTAGCTATATTTTTGTGGATGGAAAGTGTGATTAGGCTTATATCCAAAGCTCTAACACCACTCTCTCTAATCTTTTGCAAGTTCAATGGGCTTTGAAGAATGAGGGGAGTTGAAGGCACTCAAGAGGGTCAACCCTACAATGAGTCTAGAAGGAAATGATGGATATGAATCTCTTCACATTTTCTTCTCTCTGTTTTCATCTTCAAATGTATAGTTTACATTCCATTATTAGATGTAATTAGTTCAATCTGAATAAAATCAATTAAGTTATTTCCCACGGCTTGTGTGGGACCCTTAAACACTTTCTAGTTTTTAAACACCAAACAAAAATGGTTTATGCTATGATGTATCTTTTCCAATTCATGATGAATAAAAATGACATTACTATGCAACATTTTAATGAATTTTTGTGTTATGATTGTCTGCATAATAAACTGGATTCACTCAAATGAACTATTAGCATAAAATATGTGTACCTTTCACCTTTAAATGAAACAATCAATCTAAGCTCTGCCAAAATGAGTTGAGGTGAAAATTTTGGTAACAAATACAATGACAGGGAGAGTGGTGGAAGCACATGATGAAAGCCAACGAGGATGAAAGACAGAGGCCAACCTCTAATACGTGGAAAAGAGCCAATGTGGAGACCGAGTGAAAAGACAATGCTAGCCGGATACATCTGATGGTGAAAATATGAGTGGAAGAGCAGTCAGGTCATAATGACTACATCATAAAGATCAAGCAAAGTACCACATCTTAAATGATGAATGGGTGAAATGGAGTGAAGGATGCAAAAATGAGTGCTAAAGTGGGGGCCACAATGTGCATAGTTAGTAAGGAAAGAATGGTGGTAGCACGCAGTGTCAGGAACTACAAAGGTGGCAAGAACGGTGTTCCTATCCCACCACAAAATGGGTAGTGACAGGAACTATATCATTCTGCCACACAAATGGCATCTTCTTTCATTTTTCTTGTGTTTTTTTTTAACTTTTGATAATGACACCAAACTATTGATACATCAATTTTCAATCAGATGTCGCTTGGAGACGTCAAAAAAATATTTTCCATCCCCAAGATTATTAGGCAGTTATTACCCATCGATAACCCATTTTTCAAGTAATAATTGGTCAACAATGCTCGAAGGTTTTCATTGTTGGATCTTTTATTTCTTTTTTTAATATTTGTATTTTTGGAAGCACCTATGGGGTACTTGAAGAGGCAATGGGAACTCTTGATACAACATTGAGTTCCTTCAACAAATAGGATACAAAATGTTCTTTAGAAATAGGTCACTTGTATAGTTTGAAGCAATGCCCATTGACAACAAGAGCCATACAATTAAAATCTACAGTGTGAATTTTAACCGCACCGTTGTCATATAAAACCTCAATCTTGTAGGGCCCTAACCATCTAGTGTGGAACTTTCCTTTAAAATCATGAAACCTAGAGTCATACAACAGTGCCCAATCACTTGGCTGAAATGACTGTTGTTTGATTAAACAGTCATATGCCAAAATGCATATTGTTTCTGAACTATCTCTACATGAAAAAGATCTTGCTGTCGAAGTTCATCCAATGAATGGAGTTGAGAAATCTGATCTTTCTGACCATTAGTTAGACTCATTCTAATTACAAAGTAGTTCATAGAGTCTTTATCTCAAACTCAATGGGAAGACCAAATTTCTTACCATAAACAAACTCATACAGTGTAAGACCGATGGTGGTCTTCCATGTGGTGTGATATTCCCATACTGCTTCTGGAAGTCTTATTACCCAATCTTTCTTGTGAAGGGCCATAGTCTTTTTCAAAATATTATCAAGCTCCCGATTGGTCACTTCAACCTGTCTGTTTGCTTGTGGGTGATATGGTGAGGACTTACGGTGCTGAATTTCATATTCGTGAAGTAGAGAAGTAATCAACTCAAATGTAAACTACAGTCCTGTTTTAGTAACAATCTCATGAGGCACACCAAACCTGGTAAAAATTTTAAAATACAAAAATTCAACAACCTTGGTATCTCATGCATGTTTCAATGCCACAACCACTACCCATTTAGTAACATAATCAGTGCAAACTAATACATAATCCTTATTCTTTGATGGGGGGTTAATTGGCCCCACAAAATCTAAACCCCATTTTTCAAAGGGTTTAAGAGACAACTAGGGTTGTAGAGGCATCTCATCTGAATGTGTGGGTCACCCCATATGTTGACACTTATCATAGTGTTGAACAAAATTTTTACAATCTTTGTGAAGCATAGGGCAATAATATCCAACGGTTAGGATTTTATTGGCTATCCTTTGAGTTGCAAAATGACCTCTTCACAACTCTGAATGACATGCTTGAAGTATATCAAAGACATCATCTTCGACTATGCATCATCACATAATGTTGTTAATGTTGGTGCAAAACAAGAGTCCATTAATCCATGTATATTGACCACTTATCCCCACAAGTTTTCAACAATCTCGAGGAGAGAAGTGTGAGGGAAACTTGCAAGTGACCAAGGAATTTTCAATTTCTGCAAACCATGGAATCTTAAATTGAAATGGAAAAAAGATGCTCATTAGGGAAAGCGTCATCAACGAGCACAGGTTCACTCTCATATTGCAACCTGGATAAAAAATTTGCAACCACATTTTCTTGGCCAGGTTTATCAAGTATGGTTATATCAAATTCTTGCAATAAAAGTAACCATCTAATTACTCTTCCTATAACTACTGGTTTATTCATTAAAAACCTTATTGTACAGTGATTTGTATGGACAAAGACTTTTATAACCAGTTATCTAATGCTAAAATTTATTAATGGCATAAACAACTGCAAGAAATTCCTTCTCAGTAACTGTGTAGTTCATTTCAGCACCTATAAATTTCTTTCTAATATAATAAATACAATAAAATAATGTGTCCTCTTTTGACCAAGGATAGCTCCCATCAAAAAATTGAAACCATCGGTATGGATATGGATAAGAAGTTCCCAATTTGGTCCTCGTAATAATGATGTATTCACAAGCTTCTCCGTGATAGTCTCAAAAGCTTGTTGACATTCTTGTGTCCAAGAAAACGTGTTATCTTTACTCAACAAAACATAAAGAGGAGAAAAAATCTTACTAAAGTTATGAATAAAATTCCTCTAATATCGTGCATGCCCTAGAAAGCTACAAACATCCTTTTGACAAACAGGCATAGGAAAATCCTAAATTATTTTCACCTTTTTTGGCTCAACTTGAATACCTTTAGCAAAAATATAGTGTTCGAGTACTATACCTTCTATCATCAAAACGTGACACTTTTTATGACTCAAAGACAAATTAGTATCGTTACACTGCTATAAGACTTTTTCAAGATTATTTTTGGCTTCCTCATAAGTATCACCATACACAATAAAATCATCCATGTAAACTTCAACACAATCATGAATAAAATCAACAAAATTACTTAACACTACCCTTTGGAAAGCAGCAGGGGCATTACATAGACCAAAGGGTAAAATATTATAAGCAAATGTCCCCCATGGATAGGTCAAAGTGATCTTGTCTTGATCCTCCAATGTGATGTGGATTTGATTGTACTCACTAAATCCATAAAGGAAGGAGAACAAATTCTTACCTATAAGTGTATCCAAAATTTGGTCATTAAAAGGTAATGGAAAATGATCCTTCTTAGTAGCCTTGTTAAGGGCTCTATAATCAACACATATCCTCCATTTACCATTTTTCTTAGGAACTACCACCAAAGGGGAAACCCATTGACTATCAAAAATTGGATATATAAATCCCACAATTAATTTTTGTAATTCATCCTTCACAATTTGACATAAAATTGGGTTTAACCTTCTTTGGGGTTGCCTAACAATATGACTACCTTCCTCTATATAAATGTGGTATTTGCACGTATCTAGATGTATTCCACACATATCTTGATATTCCCATGAAAATGCATTTTTGTGATTTCTTAACATGGAAATTAGATCTTTAATTTGTGCATCACTCAAATTTGGATTAATGTATAGCTTAAGATTTTGCAGGTAGATCTATAACATGTGCTTGTGAGGTGGATGGTGAAGAAGTGTCAGAAAGCATGAAAGGACTATATACACAGTTGTGCAAAAGTAATTGATGTAATGTAATAAAATGTTGCAGTGATTGTGAATCACTTAACAAAAAAAAGTTCCCAAATGGACAACTATCTATACAAGAATAAAGAACAAAAATTTCTAAGACATCATTAGACACATCGGTTTTGAAAGAAACTGGAAAAATAGTATCCTCTGATAATTCCTCCATATCAAGTGCTTTATCAATGGTCAACACAGGCAAAGACTCCTCCAAATCACTATCAACCCATAGGGGTTCTTCAGTCTCCAATAGTGGTTGTGCAGGTGGGTACAAGGTCAATTGCTTCTTCTACTCCCCATTAGAAATAACCATATTAACTGACATGCAGTTGATATAAGCTCATCTGTGGAAACCAACCATGGTCTTTCCAGAATCATGGGGTATCCCCCCAACTTTATTTTGGGCTACAAGATCATGAAGTCAGTAGGGTATTCCCAAGAGTCAACAGAAATAACATCTTCTATCATAGCTTCAAGTTTGAATATGGAGTGATCTGCCATTTGTAGGACTGTAGGTGTGAGCCTAATTCCTTAAAGGCACAACTTTTCCTTATTCTCATTGGTCATGATGTTAATGGCATCTCCTAAGTCAATTAAAGTATTCAGAATGACAATGTGACCAATTCATACCTAAATTGTAGAACTCCCTAGGTCTGAACACTTGGGAATTAAAACATTTCCCAACATGAGGTCAACAAGTTTCTTGATAACTTGTACCATCATTGGATCCCATTTATTTATTTTCTTTCAAGTGCACAAGTCCCAAATTTTCTTTGTGTACCCAAGGATTTCCTTGATAGCCTACAAAAGAGGAATTTTAATGTTAACATTTCTCAATTCATTTACAAAATCAAACTTTGGCTCAACCACTTCCTTTTGTTTTGGTTGAGATTGGAACCTATCAGGTATGGAGGAAACCTAGATGGTTCATTTGGTTTGTTTGAATGTTCCTCATGTTCATCATTTATTTCAGGATAGGGCAGATATTGTGGAAATTGTGATGGTGGCGTCCTCCATGCTTTTTTCCAAGGTTGAGGGGCATACAGGTGTTGGTTTTTCCATTGTGAATAAAGTTGCGGTTTTTGCCACCTCCATACCATCTTGGATGAGTTGGAAAGGAACTAGGTTGTCCACTAGGCCCTACATTAAAAGGTTCATTCATCATTGGGGGCATAGTTCATGGAGGCCAAGGCCTCCATGGGGCCATATAGTAAATAGGTTATTCACTGAATCCTACATCCACTATGTCTATTGGAAGAGGTCATAATTTAGTATCCTTACTAGAATCTTCTAAAGAATAATTTTTTGTTTTGCTATAAGGACATTCCTCATAACTTTTTTTTTTACAACAATTAGGATAGAATACAACAAATGCTTTTTCAGCCTCTTTTTGTTTCCTGCATGTGTACAAGGTGTCGATTTGCTTACCCGTATGACTCAGTAGATTAGTTTTGAGATCTTCTAGCAATGTACCTAGTTCTCTTTTTGTGACACCTAAGAGACATGCTTCCTAGTGTACCCTCTTACTGATCAAGTAGAACTTGAGTAGTTCCTACAAACATCGCAAATATCGTCAAATCTCAATTTGGAAATATCCTCACCCCCCATAAGATTTAAAATATCCAAACATTCATCCCTAATCCCCCTAAGAAAGAGCATTTTTACAATATCATTGTTCAACCCTGTTTGCCTAGTCCTTTGAAGACTAAATAAGAATCACTCAAGGTAGTCTTCTAAGGTCTCCTCTTCGCAATGCATTATGTGAAAGATCTCATATTTGATTTGCTTGGTATTGTAATATTCTTGGTATTTCTCCAAGAACTTTGTCTTCATGTTATCCCAACTATGAATAGTTTCACATCCTAAGCCCATGAACCATCACAATGCTGCATCTTTCAAAGTAGCTGGAAATAATTTAATATTTTGTGCATCATTGTAATAATAATAACTATGACATAAAGCATCAAATTCAAAGAGAAACATGTCGAGATCTTCAATAGAAAGACCCTGAAAAATGGGAAAAGTAGAATGAGGTATGTTCTTCATGGGGGCATCCTCCTCTAGATGGGAAATGGGAAATTCAAAGGTAACATGATTGTTATTGGCCAATGCTCTCTCACCATTGTTGTTGTTGCTATTGGCCATGGTTTCGAATGCCGAAGGGATGTAAAAGGATGAAAATAGCTTGGGGTATTTCTGTATGAGAGCTTTACCACTTCGAATTTCGTAAGATTCTCAAAATAATTTAGCAACCCTCTTAAATAAATCTTCAAATGAATCTTGTTGGGTACTAGAAGGAGACTTGAAAGTAGTGGACTCAATGACACAATTTTCAATATCAAGTTCAACCTGATTCCTTCTTAGATGGTATATTCACAATTAATGGCTTTAATTCTTTTTGTGGGTTTTCTCATTGTGAACTATTTCCTATATTTGTATTAACAAACCTTCCTTTACTATCTATAATGTTATTCATGCATCTATCTTATCTAAAACAAATCAAACTAAGGTTAATTACCTAGGTGAGGTCAACTTTCACACGAACTTTTACCTCGATGCACTAATCCTAATTCAACTCACTAGATTGGCAAGCCTTTAACACCTTTCCTCAGAAATGGCACCAAAATGTTTGGAAAAAATTATGGATCAATATTGGAGATAAACTATCTTTGTAATTCTATTGAAAATTGGCTTAATACAATTGAATTAATCCTTAGGAATTTTTCGTTGGTTTCCTCAGTTTGTTCCTAAGTGTCAATCCAAAGAACATAATCTTTTGAAAGGTGTAGTGGCTATTTACCTAAGGGTTGTTGCTAGCAAGATGAATAAAATGAAATGTAGAGAAAATAATTTTATATTATTCAACACATAAAGTTGTTTAATATGTTATCAAATTTAAGTATTCTACTACAGAGACTCATTGCAATAGGAAGATAACAAAAACAAAGTGACATGAATGTGACAGGAATAGACCAGAGTTGTTATGCTACTATCAATAGTTTAAGATAAATATGTAAACTAAAATTGAAACTTTACATGCTTCATAGATCATCAAATGTTGAGAATAATGCACTAATAAGTAACTATCAACAATTCCTTAAATATATAAGTTGAACAACACTAAACCTGCAATCTCACAAATAATCAATCTACAATTCAAACCTTAAAATATAGCATTACTAAGCCAACATTTAACTCATAACAGTAACAATATTCAAATCATAACAAACATAATAAAAACTTCACCAAGCATTCCAAGAGTGGGCCCTTCCACTGGTTCATGAGGTGAATGAAAGAACAATTACGTTGATCTACTTAAGCGAAGTCTTGATTCATATATCAAAATTTTAATACAAAGTCATATATTATGCCAAAGGTTGAAACTATAACATATTTATAGATGCAATATATCACCAATGAGTCTTGGAAAGAGATAATGATATGTTTGTCATGGCCTACGACCAAAAAACTAGAATACTAACAATCTAAACTTAGCTACTAAATATAAATAATAGTTATAACAGTCTTTTGGAATTTTACAAAACAAAAGATAAGACTTGGAAATAGAAAGATTTGTAGCTCCTCCATTGCACAATTGTCAACCTAAGATCCTCCTTAATTAGATCCTACTAAAAACCATCCAAATTGAACTAATTACTCCATGGTTTGATAAATCAAGACATCTTTCTATCCTTTTATCATATTAGACATTTTCTAGTGTTCTAACATAATTAGTGGCATAAGGAATTAGGAAAAAGGAAATTAAAATTGATGTGGAAGGAACATAAAAGGATTAAAACAAAAAACATTTATTTCCCATCATCGAGGATGTCGAGATGTCCTCGAGACATCCGGGGGACTCATAGGAGTCTCCTGACCATCTCTAGGATGCCTAGGAGTCTCCTCTAGCCAGATGACCAAAAACCAATTTTAAAAAAAAATAAAAAAATTCTTTGAACTTCGTGTACAAGGTTGAACACTAATGGCCTATGGGCTCCACCCAAACCCTACAAACTCTATAAAATTTCCTCCTATCCTCATTTTAATTCACAAAAACAAATCAACAAGAAGCTAATAGTGTTAGTGTGAGTGTGAGAGTGAGAGTTACAAGTGTATGGTGAAAGAGTGAGAATGCAGAGCAAGAGAGTTGAGGAAGAGAAAGAAGAAGAGCAAGAAGAGGAGTGGTGCCAATACAGTGTTCACTTAAAAATTCAAATGTTTAAAACTAGTTTTCCAAAGTTTTATTTGTAATTCTTATACTTATACATCTTTTTGTAATTATTTTTTCAAGTACTATATGTATTTCAATGTTGCCCACCCTCCACCACCCCACCACCATCCCCCCACTTTCCCCAAACTTAGGCCCTTGGTCCCCTCATCCTCAAAACCCATCCTTGTGTTCCCCCATCATGAAACTCCATGGAACTATGCATATTATATAATAATTAAAAAAAATTCCCAAAGGCTACATGTTTCAACTATAAAATGATAAAATCAAAGAAAATATATATTTGTCGCTAATCAACAGATGCATCTTGCAGGTCTGTATTAAAATCAAATCTCAAGTTTGATTAACTATATATAAAGGGCTACCTCAATCAATGGAACTTCGAAAATCCCTCATGTGTCTCCTCCTCATCAATTTGTATAGCATCTTTAGTATCAACATCCTAATGTAAGGCTAGAGTTTAATGATACTAAGGGATCTATTGATCCTATAGCCACAAGGCACAATATACAACCACCAAGTTCTTTGAACATCTAGAGGTAAGTTTTTTCCTCTTGACTAACTGGATGAAGCTATATGTGGACCAATTCCTCTCTAAAACTTAGGAACTATCAATCTATGAAAGAAGAAAAATGGAAAATACTCTCAACTTTGGTGTAGCCTTGCCATGCCACATCCACCATCCAATAGGGTTAGTTTGATCTTATGTAGCTCTATTTGTCCTTGCCTCTAGTTTGTTGAAGTTTAGACCATGAAGATTGATAAATGCAAGCCACTTTGTGTGAAGTAAAGCAAATTCCTCTTTAGTATACATTTTTTGAAGGACCAAGTCATGAGCCCTTCTTTCACCTCTTCATCATGATATGGAGGCACTCTTCTAGGCTTAGCTACATACCATTTTCAATTTAGAGGATACACTTCCATGTACGAAATAGGGTGTCCATAGTGTATCATCATCTCGTCACAATGGACCTAAGATGCTCCTCACAAAATCCCAAAGTAGAGTCCCTACTATGAATTGCTCACTTCATTTGCCCAAGCATGTTGTCAAAGGTCTCATAAATCTCTCCAAGGTTAGGAGATCCAATATCATCATTGCTTATTACTTTCACAATGGGATCAATGAAAGAGCAAGCATATTTACAAGTGCAAACAAGATAAAAAAAATTAAAATCTTAAAAAAGAATAAAAAGATTTATTTTATTTTTTTGCTTGGTGAGGAGGGATTTTTAACCTAGCCCTCTAGGTGAGGCCACAAATAGCAGACCTTATCCCCATAATTAATGCACAATATCAACATGAATCATCTAGACCCATGAGCATAGCATCCTAGCAAGGTCAAAGAGGGTGAGTGCCCCCAAGCATACTAGCCTAGCAAGGGTCTGGAGCACAATCTAAAGCACAAAGTCACTTGGCATGAATGTTGACAACATCAATGCTAAGGTTCAAATCCTATGAGCACATTGGATCATCGAGGGTATAAGGTTCACAATCACAATAGCCTGACAGGGATTTGAACCTTGGTGGACCAACAACACCACCAATTTACCATAGCACTATCGGATTAACCCCAAGAATGAAAATATTTTATAGGTAAAAAAAAAGCATTAATAAATATACATTTTAAAAATTAAATACTAAAACCAACAATTTTCTTACTTCATTATGAACCACCAATCATCATCAAGGATTTATTTTCACACTTCTTCCTTCAAGTGTGCTTACCTCTAACCATTTATCCCACTCTGAATTAACCACCACTAATTGTAAAGCCTCCTAGACCACAAGCATCCTCTTTAAAAAAATGAAGTAGCTCACATATCTAGTATCAACGAGCTTGAAGAATCCTTCCTTGAAAAAGTATTGAACAAAGGAATTTATATGTGATGATTGCAAATGAACATCTGCACATATCTAACCTCTACCACCACTGCCTTCACTCAATATATCTTCCCAATGTCCTTCAAAGCATTGTTCAATGTATGAACACTAACATGGGGTCCAAAAATGTTCTTGGAGGTACCTCAACCATGAATCCAACTAACTTACACACACAGGTTGAATCTATCACTACCTGCACAACATTAGAGGCACTAACCTCTTCTATGAAATCTTTTAAAATTTGAAATTGGAAGTTTGCATCCTTCCACTACCCTAAACAATTAAAATCTCTAAGAAAATAAGAGTTTTTAAACTTGTGATAATAATATTGATGAGTGGTTGATGTTTGATACCAATCCACCCATCCATGATGATATGACATCCATCCCTTATCCAAGTCTGTCTCATCTCTTCCATCAACACACTCACCTTGAAATATTCCCTATCTAGGAGGGTGATACATAGCTTATGTGAACTCCAGGTGGGACAAATTAGGTACCAATAACTATCACATATTTGAACATTTGTTTAAAATATGGTGAACATACTGCATGAAATGTTATAGCATGAGTATTAAGAAAACTTAGCAATAGAAGAATCAACCACATCTCATGATTGTTTGAACATATCTGCAACACTATTAGTTCTCTTCTTTCCCTTGGTATAAGTATAAACCTCCCCCCTTTAATTCTAACATCCATAGATCTTGTAGGAAATGACACACTAGGATTTGAACTCTCCAATGGAATTCCTTTCTTTCTTGCATCCCCCTCCATATACAATCTAGTTGCCTCAACTTTTTTAGTTGGAATTATTTTTTCACAAACTTTCACCCTTTGACCACCTATCCACAAAAGATAATAATAAACTCTCATATAGCTGCCCTTATAGTCTAATTTTACACAAATGACATAGTCATACTCTACTCTCCCACTCCCTAAAGAACCCCCAATGGCTTCCATAGTTTTATGAGTTCTAACTCTACTTCTTTCTTGCATTTTAACTTCAACTTCTTCACTATCACTACTCTCACCATTGCTTATGATTTTTTTTGTTAAGAATTTAAAAGAGAGTTGCAAGTTTAAATAAAAGAAAAAATTAAATAAAAATGCTCTCCCTATGTGTTAAAAAAATTGAAAACAAATTTAAAAATACAAAATGAAAGTAAGATGAAGAACTTATCTCAATGTAGTATATTTGATGCCCTAGTGCCTTCTTTCACTGTTGTTCTCTCCACTTTTCATTGTTGGTCTTCAACACAAGTTTGCAAATGTTAAAATAAGAGAAATTTTTCTTTATGGTTGTTTTGATGGATGAATTAGGTTTAGTTTTTGTTTAAAGGGGTGGAGATGTTGGACTCAGGGAACAGTGAGAGGGGGGGGTGAATCAGTGTTCAACAAGTTTAACTTTCAATTCAGATCTTAAATCATTTTAGCACATGAACTGAAACAAAGATGCAAGCACATAAACAAGATGATCAAGACACCATAACACCAATATTTTTATGTGGAAACCCTGTTAGGGGAAAACCACAGTGGAGATTAATCCACAATTTATAGCCTGTTAAAAGTATGAACAAAAGGGACTGTACTTGCATTCAGGCGCATTTCCTAGAGGTCACTACTCAAAATAAGAAAGGCTCACTACCTTACAATTTTTTTGTGATTACAACAAAAATGAACTAAGAAGATAGCATCTACAAATTCCTAGATTCAGTTCTGGTGAAGCTCATAAAATAGATTATGGACCTTTTGTCCAATTCGCACTTCTGCTCTGCTCTGCTACAACAACTCTTCTATCACACAAGCAAAAATTTACTCAATAGATCTTTTGATGTACGCTCATACAACTGATCTGAAATTTTTCACACACACCTTCTTACAACATCATGCACACTTACAAAAATGAATTATCGATCTCATATATATATCCGCTAGCAAATATTTTAATCACTTAAGTCAACTTCAACAAAACATGAAATATTCTCCAACAGTCGGCTCAAATCACCAATTAAAATTAATGTGCACCCACACAAGTTGGCTAGACTATAGTTGGGACCCAAATCAAAATTCCCAACACAAGAAATATTAAAACAACTATTCCTTATACATCCGCGACATGCTATATACACCAGGTTGGCCATAATGAGAAAATAAACAATAAATCATTCTACCAAATCTTTTAAATCGTACACCAATTGTTGTAACACCACAAAACTTACCAATAAGGTAACATACAAGCTTAGAAAGCTTTCCTGGGGATCCACAACACAAAATAATGATCTGGTGGAGCATACAGACTAACTTGTCAACCAGATACCCTGTTCTTCATGCTTTATGCCGGTAACACACTGCCTACTACAATTTATGCCAGTGCAAGTAGATCCTAATCTGCGGACCAAGATAATGACTTCAGTTGCCATAAATGACAACACTAGAAGCCATAAAAAATCTCCTAAATCCATATGCCAACAATCTCCCCGTTTGGTATTGATGGCAACACTTAGTGAAAAATGACTAAGTGTCAGAACCAAAACTCATAAAACATTGCTCCCCCTTTGGATGTCAAGGCATTTTTCACTGCATTCTCTCCCCCTTCGACATCAATGACAAAAAATTTGATGCTCTCCTTCTAGCTACACTCTCTCCCCCTTTGTTGATGCAAAAATTGATCAAAATTTGAAGAATTGCAACTGCCACTCAAATCAGAAAATTATTTTATACTTATCTTTCATCTTCAGAAGAAATTTCTTCCAAGCATCTACTGCAATCCCAATCATTATTATCAAACTATTGTTTTTTGATGTCTTGTTGATGACTTGGACAAGGGATTCATGAATGGTAATGGCTCCTTCCATCTTTTATCCTTTCTTCAGAACTTCAATCATTTGCTCCAGTCTACATTTGGTTTGATCCTTCACTTTCTAGAAAGTATCCATAAGAGTGTTTCTGGTAGAGTAAACTTTTGCATGCTCAACCTATAACTCATGAATTTTCTTCTTAACTGCTCCATCTTGGTCCTGAACCATACTGTAATCCTGACCAATTCTGATCAATTCATTCTCAACTTGCTCCAACTTGTCCTTGTATTTGCCAACCACATGAGGCCACCTAAGACAATAATTGTAGATCTTATTTGTTGAGTCAATGTATTATCTTAACACATTCATTTTCTTTTTTAGTTTGGTGAGAGATAGCCTAAACTGCTCCTTCAGATGTAAGATTATCTCTTCTTCTTTCCTTTCCTGAGGCACAAAGGCCATAACATCCCTGATACATTCAATTAATTCTTCTAGAAGTACATTTTGCAAACTCTCCAATTCAATGTTATTATCCACAAAGTATCTACCTAGAGTGTCCTCAATGAAGTCTTGTTCATATGATGGTCCATTTATCCATATGTCACTTATCTTTTTCATTCCATCTTCTTCCTAAACAATTTGCAATATTTTTTCTTTGAATAAAGCACCTTCTTCATCTCTTTCTTCAGCTATTATCACATCTGGTTCAACTGGTTTCAGTTCATCTCTCGGTGTGTATTGATCAGAATCTTCATCAATTATATCCACAACCATCTTCTCTTTACCTTTTCCCTCAACTTTTGTTGACTTAGGTGTCAGAGGAGTGTCATCAGCTAACTCTCTTGCCCTTTTCTATTTTTTCTTCGCCTTACCAGAAGAAGATCCAATTTCAACTGCTTTTATCGAGAGTGGAACACCACCTACTTCAAACTTTCCTAACAACTTCCTAAATAATTTTTCATAAACTTGTTCACCATTTTCAAGAGTGTTGAAATGCCCAAAGATTTGCTTACAAACTAGTATATTTTCCTTCCATACCACATTATCATTATAAGGTAAGCAATTCAGAAAGTAAATCATAATGCATATAATTAGGGTACCAAACCTGAAAGAGTAATCTATATCCTTCGTCAATTGCACATTTTCCATCAATTGATCCTTTAGCAATCCACATAGATCAAAGTCTTCGTCTTCCATTATCATTTTGTGCACAATATAGATTGCACCTGTAGAGGTTGCTCCTTCCCTATTTCTGAAGAAAATATTGTACGAAATTACATATGCAATGTACCTTGTCAATGGATCTTTGATCATTGTAATTACCAGAGCCCTCTGATCTCCTTTCACACCAGTTAGGGCTTCGACTTCAACATTCTGAATCAACTTCTTTTTCGGGACATCTCCAATATTGCATAATCTTGTCAGATTTTTTATTACATCCTTTGAAATTTGATAGGGTTTATCCAGAGTAAGGATATCATCATCCAATTTGTTCAAGATAAACCGAACCACTTCCGCATTGATGAAATGAGGGAACTCATTCCAAATGTCCAAATTCTTATGTTTTGCACCTTCAAGCCACTTCAATTCACCAGCTAGCAACAAGTTTCTTATATCCCTGACCTTCTGATTACTATATTCATCCAAAGTTACTGTTCCTTTAATTTGCTTCATTTTTCGTACCGAGCAGGGTTTTTCTTTCAAGCACAAAATTAGGAATTCAACAAGCGATAAAAAATACCTAGTGAATTCGCTACGAAATTTTCTTGACTCCTTCAAAATTTCACTGCAAAAGCTCTTCTTTTCTTCTTCTTCGGTGCAAGGTGATAAATGAGGGTTTCAAATACCCTTTTATAACTTTGCGCACCTAACCTTTTAGCTGCATTAAATAATTTTCCCTAGGAGTTTCGGTAACTCTATTTTCTCAAACAACCAGAGAAAAATTCATCTGTGGATCTTCTACATTTCATATTTCTACAAAAGAAATCACTGATGCATTTGCAAAATTTACCACATCTACTGACAATTTCTTGCATTCCGGTGCCAGCTACCGATAGGAGATCAAATGATTTTTCTTGAAAAACTCCCCTAGGCCAAAGGCCTGAGATCAATTGTCAAATGAATTATCAGAGGGAGCTTCTGGTACAATCTTATTACCTTCATCAAATGCACTCTTCTTTACCCACGTTTTCTTCATCTTATCTCTTATCTCTTTCACAGACACTTTTCCTTTTCCTTTGTTGTCTTTTTGTAAATTTCTTCCTTCATATACCAGACCTCTTCTGTCCATGTTTCTATTCCTGCAGAATCTTGCAATGTGACCAAATTTGTTGCAATAGTAACACACTGGATTTCTTTGTCTAGACCATTCATTCCACTAATTTCCTCCTGATCTACAATGATTAGCAACATGCCCAAATCTTCCACAGGTGTAGCATTTAACATTTCTTGCACTAATAGACATACTTCTGCATTTAGTTGACTTGCGACCAAACCTATTACAACTATAGCACTGACCGAGAAATGATTGACTGCTTGAATTTATCTTACTTCTACACTGAGAAGCCATATGTCCAAATTTATTACAAATAAAATAGTAACCATTAAACGTTTGAGCATTGGGTTGCCTTACCGAATATCTTCTACCTTTGTTCTTCTAAGTTTTATTTTCAGAGTCCTTTTGCTCAAATCTGGAGCTCTCATCTTTCACATAGCCAAGCCCTCGCTTATCATTTGCATCCTTTTGTCCTTTAATCATCTCATCAAGCTTAGAAGAACTGACCCTGAAATTCTCCTTAAACTCATTTGCAGTAGCAAGCTCATCTCTAAGAATAACTACATGTCTCTCAAGCTCTTGTTCATTGTTTCTGGATTGTTGCAGTTCAATCTCCAACTGAATGAATCCACTATTAACTCTGCTACATTCTTCAAATTTTTCTTTCAAGGAATAACCCAAATTCTCTTCATTCTTCTTTCTTTCTTCAATCTCTTTAGTTAACTTCATTGCCACATATTCCATCTAAAGCTTCAAAGTAGCATTATTTCTAGCAAGTTTTTCACATTCTTTAGTTATCTCTTTTAGAGTTTGATTCAGGTGAACATCTTCCAAGTTTTTATTTTATTTCTCCTTCAACTGATCACAAAGTTCCTTCCTCTTTTCTCTTGACTAATTGATTCTATCCTTAGTGATTGAATGAATTTCTCAACATCCACAAGATTTTCTCTTAATTCCATGACTTCTGCTTTAGACTGGTCAAGATCATCAAGTGCCACCATAAGTTGTTGTTGAAGACCACTAGAGTCCATTGTAATCCAAGATCCACCTCAAGCTGTTAAACTTCTAAAGAGTAACTTGCTCTGATACCAATTGTTGGACTCAGGGAACACTGAGAGGGGAGGTGAATCAGTGTTCAACAAGTTTAACTTTCAATTCAGATCTTAAATCATTTTAGCACATGAACATAAACAAAGATGAAAGCACATAAACAAGATGATCAAGACACCATAACACCAATATTTTTATGTTGAAACCCTGTTAGGGGAAAAACCACAGTGGAGATTAATCCACAATTTATACCCTGTTAAAAGTATGAACAAAAGGGAATGTACTTGCATTCAAGTGCATTGCCTAGAGCTCACTGCTCAAAATAAGAAAGGCTCACTGCCTTACAAAATGTTTGTGATTACAACAAAAATGAACTGAGAAGATAGAATCTACAAATTCCTGGATTTAGTTTTGGTGAAGCTCATAAAACATATTCTAGACCTTATGTCCAATTTGCACTTCTGCTCTACTCTACTCTGCTACAACAACTCTTCTGTTGCACAAGCAAAAATTTTCTCAACAGATCTTCTGATGTGCGCTCATACAACTTCTCTGAATTTTTTTGCACACACCCTCTTACAACATCATGCACACTTACAAAAATGAATTACCAATCTCATATATATATCCGCTAGCAAAGATTTTAATCACTTAAGTCAACTTCAACAAAACATGAAATATTCTCCAACAGTCGGCTCAAATCACCAATTAAAATTAATGTGCACCCACACAAGTCGGATAGACTATAGCTGGGACCCAAATAAAAATTCCCAACGCAAGAAATATTAAAACAATTATTCCTTATACATCCGCAACATGCTATATACACCAGGTTGGCCATAATGAGAAAATAAGCAATAAATCATTCTACTGAATCTCTTAACTCGTACACCGATTGTTGTAACACCACAAAACTTACCAATAAGGTAACATACAAGCTTAGAAAGCTTTCTTGGGGGTACACAACACAAAATAATGATCCGGTGGAGCATACCGACTAACTTGTCAACCAAATACCCTGTTCTTCATGCTTTTTGCTAGTAACACACTGCCTACTACAATTTCTACCGGTGCAATTAGATCCTAATCTACAAACCGAGATAATGACTCCAGTTGCCATCAATGAAAACACTAGAAGCCATAAAAAATATCCTAAAGCCATATGCCAACAGGAGAGGTCCTTGTGGGCCTATCCATCCCTATTTTATATTAAAAAATGTTTTTTTTAACTTAAGTTTCATATTGCTTGGCTTTAGGAGATGTCTAGCCCTTCTCAAGATAGCTGAGGGATGCCTAGACATTCCCTAGCCATCTCCAGGATGTTGACATACCCTACATGATTTGGGACATTTTGGAAACACACCCTATTTTTCCAAAGAGGATGGGGGAATTCCTAAGCATCCCTAAAACATCCCGTGTAGGGTAACCAGGGTAGGGGACACATTTGTAAGGAGCACTAAAATAGAATAAAAAAACCACTTAATATTGAAAATAGTTATCTCTTTTTCATAAATTTAGAATCCCTCTAAATATATGAAAATAGAAACATCCAACACCCACCTTAAAATAGAAGAATAAAATAAAAAATATGGTAAAGTAAAGCAACTTTAAATCTTGTCTTGACTTACGCACCCAGTTGTAGGAGAACAACATCCAAGCAACATTGGAAAAAAGCTATCAAAAGACCACTAAGAATCTTTTCATGTAAGATCCTATCGAAATGCTATTTTTTGAGGTAATTGAAGAAAATATTGAACTTCACCATGTGAGAAAAAGGCATGCCACCCAACCCTAGAGCAGCAATAGTATGCAGGCTCAAAATACGGATCGAAGGGTCCTTGTTTTCAACCCAAGGGCTAGGCAATTAGTAATAACAGTTGGGCCCATGATTAAAACTTGCAAGAGAAAATTACTCCATTGATCCCAAGCAGAAAGGTCCTCTCCAAGGACAACATTAAGGAGTTCCAAACATTGTTTACTAAAGATGGATTTCATTTATAATACAACAATCTCCATATTATATATTGACACTACAAATTATCCAAACAAATTAAAAACTATGTATGCAATACAGTTAATTGAATGTATACATTTTAGAGCTAGTACAAACAGGTAGATATCCCTCTTCATTATTTCATTAAGTGATTTTAATGGTTTTGATGTAGATAAAAGAGACAATTCGATCAATATACCAATGTGCCTCTTCTTGGTAAAATGGCCATCCACAGTTTAATACCAATGGATTGATGTATGATGTATTTTCCATATTTTATTCTAATATTAATGCTATTATGCACTTATTAAGGTATAATAAAATTACCATTTCTATATTGAAAAATGGTTTGTATGAATTGCACACATCCAACCTAGTTATTCCATAATAATGATATATGTTAAGACCTTTTTAGAACAAAATCAACCTAATTATAAGATTATAGAACTTTAAAGAAAACATACATGTCCTACATTTTAATCTCTAATATGGAGATCCACATAAAATTTCACAAGAATTAGCCAGTTTTCTAGTCAAGACCTTGCAGGGGGCCTTCCTTTAGGTTTTTCTTAAGGACAATAAGATTTTTCTTCACTACCAAGCAACATTTTATTGTTATCATTCAACTCTACTTCCAAATAAGAGGATATTAAAGAAATGGGGGAGACTTCAAAGCCAGGTTGAGTCATAGAACCCATAAGAAAAGTAAAATAATCTTCTCGAATTTTTGAAATGATGTTAGGGGTAAATTAATCAAAATAATTGTTATCCTTTAATCACCTTCTAAAACTAAATTACAACTATCCAAACTAGATTTTGCATTAACATTAGGAACTTTCTCTTTAGAATTTTTATTCAATAATAAGTAGACCGTTTGCATGTGGCCATCATTTTTGCAATAAAAATAAGCATTTAGATCTCCCAGGTCAATCATTTTACAAGTATAAACAATTACATACAAAGGAACAAAAATAGATTAAGGAAAACTAATATTATGTTTTAGTGATATAAAAACCCTCACATTCACATAAGGTAAGGAATATTTAATAGGTCTAGCTTCATCTCAAGACACATTGATGTTTTTGGATGAAAATTAAATAAATAAATGCTTTAATCTAAATTTTAGAACTAAGTAACTATCTTTTTTTCTTTTAACAACTTAAATAATGTTGGTAAAAATGTTTTCTTTGCATATATAACCATTAAAACAAGAAAAATATCCCAATGATAATGAAGTATACAATATCAACTTCCACTAACTTCCTTGGTACAATATGACAATAATGTGAAAAACATGCAAGTGATGTCCAATAAGATCCATGCAATATCACCTCCCATTCATTGAGAACAATAAGTATCGTCAAGTATATCTCAAAAAATATGAGCCTCACAAATATATATCTAGTACTCAAATGAATATAGCATCATTACATAGCCAATATATACAAGGGTTAAAATTCTATAGCCCTTATAAATGATAATGAATACAATATGCCATGAATCCAATCACCACATATACAAGTGGTCATAAACAATTTATATCATAAATATATGGACTCGAAGATCAAATTTCTATAGCTAATCCTCTAAGATCTCAAAAAAAAATTGTTGATCAAGGAAGGTGTTCAACCCACCATGTGGGTGTCACTTTCCTCTTCATCTATCAATAAAGTAAAATAAGTGTCATCCATAATCTAAGAGAGTGAATCATTACAAAACTAGTGTTTTTCTTCTTTAATTTACTTCAATTTTAATCCATAAGCATACACATGAAACATAGATCCAAAACATGCAAACACATAGAGAGAAAAATTACACATGTTCACATCAACAAATACATACCAATGATTCATTTTGAAACAACCAAGATGATACACCACATCACTTACAACATCAAAACCCATGTGTGAGTACAATGACATAAAACATGCCAAATAAAACAATCAATAGACTTCACAAGACCCTCAATTCTACAAGGATTGACCTATAATAATACAAACAAATAATATGAAGCACCTAAATGAATTTCTACCCACATCCCATATGATAAAAGCTCTCTTCAAGTAATACCATACATCTCAACAAGATATATATGCTTTAAGGAAGAATAAAATGCATTCCATACATGTACCCTAGCCTTAGCACAAACTATTTAATAATAATTCAAATACATGAGAATACAAAAGAAATAACATACATCAATCATATCATTGGTGTTGTTTTCTATACTAATCTCTAACCCTAAGGTTCTTACCAAAACATAGACAAGGTGACCAATTTTATCAAATAGGAAGACACTAATTTTCAAATGAGGGGGTGGAGAGGCCAAAAAACAAGAAGAATGAAAACCTCTTTTGTACTTTGAGCCCTACCAAGCTTGAGAGAGTGTTCCCAAAGATCCTTTTAAATTAAAAAATACTAAAATGAATCCCACACACAAAGGCGACTCTATATTAAACTTTGACTAATGTTCTTTATGAAAGATTGCTTTCACATACAAAACATAGATCTCTTGCTTTAGGAAACTAGGTTAAATAATGTAACTTAAGATAAAACTTGGACACAAATAATTATAGATATATTCATTACTAATCACTTACAACATCATTAACCTAATAACACACATTATAATAGCTATTTGATGATTTAATCAATTACTGTAAACACTAAAAGATGTCCTAAGGGATATCATACACTCGAATCAGGTATACTAACGTCATTTCATCTTGGAACCCATCCTCTTTTTGCTTAATTAATAAAATTAGCCTAGCTAATTAATTAATTGCATCATTTGCATTTATTAACCTAATTAATTTTATCAAGTTAATTCACCCTTTTTCATGCTAACATTTCATCGCATTAAATTAAATACATCAAACTATTTAATTTTAATCCCTAAATCTTCTTTTTAA
Source organism: Sequoia sempervirens (assembly GCA_007258455.2). NCBI lineage: Eukaryota > Viridiplantae > Streptophyta > Pinopsida > Cupressales > Cupressaceae > Sequoia > Sequoia sempervirens. The sequence goes on along the minus strand of VDFB02007819.1, from coordinate 31,553 downwards.
TTAAATAACCTTAAGTTATTTAATTAAATGTCATCATCTTTCCCCCCCTTTTTTAATTAAATCAATCAATTTAATGAATATCATCTAATTCTTCTAATTCCCCTAATTGCATGATTAAACCTTTGTTTAATTAGCAATTATCTAATTAATCTATTTCCCCCACTTGCAAGGGAATATTCCTCCTTTGCACATTCCTCTAAAAAGGATTCCCATGGAATATTCGTTTGCACAATTTAATTTAGTTTTAATTAACTAAATGTCCTTTTCCCTCACCCATGAATATTCCAAAGAATATTATTTTCTCCTCACTCATTTGAAAAAGGGGAATATTCCTTTTTTCGAACAAACTCACTTAGCTTCATATGCAAGTTAACTCCAAACTTCTTGTGTAAGTTAACTTTTGACCTCTTGTACAGGTCAAAAGTGTGTTTGTTTGAGGGAATGTGAACCCTTGATTAAATCTCATCTTGCATTCTCACTCATTGATGAGAATCCATGATCCATGCCTCCAATCTCCTCCATCCTTGACTGTTGATTAGCCTTTTTTATCTCAACCCTCCATTTCTCATTTTCTCTCCTATAAATAGATCACTATCTGGAGACAAATGGATCCATCTTTCAAAAATAAAACTTATGTTGTTGAAATCACTCACACTCAAACTCATATTTAGCACACATTTAGCTTCTTGTAGTTCATTTTAATTGCATTAGTTAACTTTGAGTTTCCATTAATGGCTTCCATGATCACATAATGTATCCATTTAGCTTGTTTATTAATTAGGGTTTGAATTTTTAGCTTAGAATCCATTTAGATTAGCTTAGATTTTGCATATCTAGATCATTTTTAGCATAAAATCACATTAAACTAGCTTCCATCATGCTCATTTAGCTTTAATCATGTTTTCATACATATCTCCCAACTATTCCATCAGTTTTCTTCAATAAAAATGACTGGGGAAAGCTCATTTATCCATGAGATTGGGAAAGGGTCATTGTTTCACATCAACGCAACACCAATCTCATAATGGGATAAGTTTTAGATGGGTTAGAGTAGATATTTTAATGCTTTTGTAGTTTAGAATTCTTAGTTTTGATAAATGTTTAGTTTAATCTTCATTTGAATGATCCTATTGAGATTTGACGTTAGTGACTTCGTTATGCTTTGATTCTTCATGGATCAAGTGTAATCAACCCATACTAATCCGTCCAATCACATTCTAGCACTAGAAGGAGGGAAAAATTGATCAAATTTAATCAATTTCTATCTTGAATTCTATTTTTTTCTAATTTTTTGCAGGATACAACGATGCCCAAAAGAATTTCAGCGATGCCTTTGATGGGAATCACCATACAACGATGTTTTTTTCATCAGAAATAGTGACGCCTATTTAATATCCCAAAGCTGATTAAACATATGGCAACACTGAATACTTTTAGAGGTATCAAAGATTTATAAACGGCGACACTCCTCAAATAGCAATGCTATCATCATCACTATTTTTCCATAAAGTGACGCCCAAATTCACCAGAGCGATGCCCAAATGAATTATAGTGACACTATCATGAACAACGATGCCCTTATCTGGTAAGAAAAATGAAGATCAATTTCCAGCATGTGCTTTAATATTTTTACTCCATTTGATCACTAACATGCCTCTAACTTTGTTTTGGTTTTAAGGCTAACTGGGTTTGCAAGTTGGATGATAAAAGTTAAAGTGAAGAAGCATTCTCATCTTAAAATATTATAATTGTAACAAGCCTTTGACACTTTTGGGGCAATTATAACCCATTTTTTCATTCTTTTCATTTTAGGTTGTAGGACCACACTAATTTTCATTTGGGTTTAAAAAGAATGCTCAAACGAGACTAAAATTGAACCCTCATTTCATCATTTTGTTTTGGGATTAAAATTGAACAAGGCAACTTCACATTTCGTTTGGTGCATAAAATAAAGTCATCTTATCTTAGGGGTTAAAATTAACGAGTGTTTGTTGTGTTTTGTGATTTACACTTTGTTATTGAATGTGTATGCACTTCTCTCGTGGCATTTGGTGATCTTGAGAATCAGAAACATTCCTTGACATTTTGCATGATCACCCCACATCTTTCGATTTGAATTAAAAATGAACCCCTTGCTAGTGTAGGGAAAAGGTGTGGTGTGTGTTCTCTCCTTGTTGCATGCAAACTAGGATGATCAAACTACAAACGTACTTCCTTTCTATTGTTTATCTTTAGAGGACCTACCTCCCTGCTTCAAAAGGAGGGAACGACCCAAGCAGTAACAAGCTAAAGCCAATCTCTTTCAAGTCGCTATATAAAAATGTGTTTGTGATGAAAGTCATAAACAACAGGTGTGGATGCATCATACCAACAAGTTCACCCTTAGTATCCATGTGATACGTCAAAATCTCTTCTTAGGAAGAGACTAGGAGGCCTCTTGGTTGAAATAACCTTGAGCTAATCTTGTTGCGTGTATGGCCACCTTGAACGAAATCCCTTACTAAGAACCATTGTTTAGAAGCCAAAAACCTTTATGCTTGCTAGTGCAAGAATAGTCATTTTGAAGCCGCCCCACATTTGTACTATTCATTATTGAAACAGAAAAATCCTTAGGATCTTCGGGTCATCAGGATTTTGAGATTTGGTGGTCCTGAGAAGTGTGTGTCGTGGAGGGGAGCCAGTGTCACCAAATTTCTAACTGTTTGTGTTGTATTAGTGTTTGGAGAAATCTGAGTGGGGATTCAACAAGTAGTATCTTTTGAGCCTAGGATGGTAAATGCTTGAGAGTCAGTTTAATACTTTCCTTGGTTCCAAAACATTACAAACAAACATTCACAGTCTTCCTCAAAATTTCAAACCCTTTGGTCTAAGTATGGATACCTTTTGAAATAGCCTTGATATTAATGCTTGTCCTAAGGATTTTTATCCTTAGATATTTCTAAATATATTGACTTATATCTGAATCCATATTTTCCAAAGTTAACATAAGCAACTATGGCTTAAATTTCATCCTTTTCTCAAAAATGGACATTCTAAAATTTATGATGTTTTTGACATAGACATTTAGTTTGAAAACATAAATCAACATAAGTGTTTTTGGTAAAAAAAAATCACTTAAGTGAGATAAATTGACAAATTGAACCCCACATGACCATTTGGAGACCGATTTCTCCCGTTGAACAACCTGATCTTACAACTGCTATTATTCAGCCAAACTTTGAACTCGTTGAAGGAGAACAAACCGATATCATTAGTAGTTTGAGAAGCTTCACTTTTGAAATAAAAGAAACATTAACCCAGTGGAGAAACACAACAAATGTCATAGAAAAAGAAGAGGAACAAGATGATATTGAGGTTAGAAGGCCCATATTACCACCACCCACATGGAAATAAATATCCTCCTTTAATTTCTTCCATAAACTTAAACCTTTCTAAATGATCTCACACAAAATTAGGATCCCCAAGAGAATGTCTACATGTCGTCACTTCAAACTTAGGCATCATAGTCCAAAAGCTATCAAACAACACTTTGTGGCACTTTACCAAAATCGAACTAGGTTGGTAAGGAATTTTTATATACTTGTCTCAAGGAATAATCTAGAATTGTATGCCTTCTTTGAAAGTCAAAACATTGGTCTTTTTCATGATCTTGAACTTTTCTAATGATCTCCCAAAAAATTAGAATCCCTAAGAGAAGGTCTATGGGTTGTCATTTCAAACTTAGGCATCTTACTCCAAAAGCTCTCAAAAAACACCTTGCAACACTTCACCAAAATAGAACCAAGTTGTTATACTACTTCTACAAACATGTTTAAAGGAACAATCCAAAATTGTATATGTTCTTGTTTGGTCAAAATCCTGATCTTTTTCATGATAACATGTAACGCCCATACCATGCGAACCCCAAAGGACAACTACAACTAAAAAATTACCACACAATTTTTTTTTGAAAGGAGAACATCACACAAAATGCACATGTTCAAACATTGCATGTAAAGCAATTAAATAGTTACACTATCAACTACGTCCTCTAGGGTACATGGGATGACATTACAAAAACTAAACTCAAACTATAACGATAACAAATGAATTCCAAGGTTACATAATAAACCATGACATAGCATATGTTAACAACATTCATACCTTCATTGTAAACCATCAATTAAGAAACATCCACAGATGATAACTCATCATAAACAAGATTAACTTAATATCCTCATATGAATTTAATGGAGCATATTTCCATAGATACAAAACATCAAATAACAACTACCATGAATCATTAACCACATAAGTTTTACAAGGTGCATAATACATTACATCTATTTCATTTCATTACATCGTTTAAGAATTACAATAATACAAAAGTGTTCCCCAACATGAACGAGAACAATACAATATGATAGAGTGATACAACTGAAAAGATGAATACAAGTATTAAGATTGGATCCATCTACGACACATCTCTGAAGTCACCGCAAGTGGAACAAATCTCCACATCTCAATCCTCGGTTGGGGACCCAATGGGGTGCATAGCACATTCCACCCAACCACGTGGGTCCGAAGACCCACCCCCCGTGCTAGGAGATGACAAGAAGGACCCTCAACATAAAACAGTCAAGTGTACAAGGTTTAACAAGACTCCACAAGCAAAGCAACAATAAACACAAGAAACATCTCACATCATCAACATATAACTACAACAAAATAATGGAAAACCAACAAGAACCAATTCCCAATTTCATAGATCAACACTAAATAACCAAAGAGGTGCCAACAACAATAAGACCCAAAATCCCTCAAATGAGATCACGATATCATCCAACAATAAATATCAATGGGTACCTTCCATTAGCATCAATAAGGTTGCCATGAGGCATATATGCAACATCAAATAACTGAAAGGAGGCTTCAACAATAAACATAAAGAAACAACCGCTTCAATATACATAAGGTACAACCACTTCCAGAGGTACAAGAACAACAAGGGGAAACAACAAACACACAAGGTTGCTAGAGGGTGGAGTGTCATCACATAATCTCAACATGGGTTACCCAATGCGGATCTTCATAGGTTATCAGCCCCCTACCTGGTTAAACCTTGGCAACCTCAACCGATCCTCGAGCCCCATTATCACTCATGCGAGATCAACATACCTTTCAAGAGGACAAGGTAGTTGATCTTTGCCATTCCAGGACTTCCCACTCATCTCAAGCCTAAGTGAGCACTTGAGCCATGAGTGAGTCTAACTTATCTAGATTAAAGTGAGATACTACCCAAACCCCCTAATTAATTATTAGGTTATCACTGCTTAAGGAAACTCTCAATGAGTTACCCGTACGCCACTTTGTGCGTCGGCCCCCACTGAAAGCTACTCCCTCTACTAATAACAAAAGACTCGTAACCATAATGGGGCAAGCCAACTTGTACAAAAATATCAAGGCCAAAAGTAAATACATCAAGTGAGGCATGCACCATCTCATGCTAGAATTCCATAAATAAGCAACTTCCAAGTGCAAGGCTAAACCCACCAAAATAAAAATGAGCATAAGAGCAACTGTTGACAAAACCAAAACGAAAACTAACTATGAAGCAACATATTATTTCCCCTCCTCTGGAAGCCCAAGAAGAACGACTAGCTGAAAACCCATAAATGAGGGTAAAACAAATCAACACGGTTCCAACACAAAGCTTCAACATATAAAATCCCTTCAAGACATAATCAACTCAAGAGGAAAAACCATCAATTTGGAACCATCAAAACATACCTAACTCCCACTAACATATTCAAGTTACTAGATATCAAAGAGCACTTCACATAATCACTAACTTACTCGACTAATTTATAACAAGCAGTCAAGTAACCAACATATAATAACAAATCATCTGATACATGATTATAAACGAACCCACTTTTAAAAGGATAATCTAACTAACTCCTTAAATAAACCCTTCATTTATACATTTATAGTTAATCCTAATTTATCAAATATATTCATTTATTTAAAGAGACCAAATATTCTTTTCTAACATTTAACTACAAAACCCTCTTGATTCAATAAGAGAAAAACATAAAATATTGCCATATAAATTTCTTCAACATTGGACTTTCCCTAAGTGGACCTAAATACCCCTCTAACAATAATTATCTGACCAATTTTATTAAATAATATAACTAACCAATGTAATTGAGATATCCACACATAATAATAATAGATCAAATATCATATTCAACACAAATGCACATCACTCACTATATCCATATTATTATCCTGTTAAGTGAGCATCACTAATTGCTTTATTCGATTACTCATATTTGATTTACAAAACTACATTATTAGAATAAAATAAAATAAAATAATATTATATATACATATTACTTAATTACCTCAAGCATATTTAATCACAACCAACTTACCTTCACTAATAGTACAAGAACATTTTAATCAACATTTACATTTTGTCCTTTCACGGTTTAAGAGACGTTTTAAATCATTTAAAACTATATAACATATTTTGGTAAATATCTATATTTGCACTTTTACAAGAATAAGATAAAATTAAAATTAAAATAAAATAAGATTATATATACATTTGTATAAACCTACCTTATAATTGAGAATTTGTTTGTAAACATTTCCTTTCACTTGAATGAATTAAGCATTTATTTGCATACCTATTTATTTATTTATACACGCCTATACATTTATCTTCATAAAATCAAATGCCTTTTAAATAATACTTAAGGCCATTATAGGGGTTGAGAGTCAACTATAAAATATTGGCATTAAATCAGATTATCATATGACACTACAAATATACTATATATATTTATACCATTTTGCGAATCTTGAATCTTAATAAATATATCTTAACTAGATAACATCACTTAGCATTACTATCCACTTAAGACCATATTTTCCTAATTCTCCTAATTAACTTCGTGGTTAAATCCTTTCTTGATTCCAAAATTTCAATCTAATTTAATTAACTTTAAAATTTCAACCTAACTAATCACATAATAGGAGACTCTCTCTTTCCCGGTATACAAAAGAGGATATATAAGGGACACTTTAGTGTAAATGCAATACTTCTACATTTTAAAAAGAATAGTTCAAACTTGTAAAATTCAGGTTCTAAATTTAGCAAAATGAAAATGTAATAAATGCTTCCTAAGGATATGTATATAAATATGTGATAGATCCTTTTCATATTCAATAAAAGATACCCATGGGTCAATTAATTAAAATATTTCTATATTCTAAAGATAGTAGGTCAGTAATTGAAATTTTAAAATAAAATCTACATTCCAAAGATAACAGATAATAATGTAACTAATTGAATTTAATCTAAAAAACTACATTTTATTTTCTTTCTTTTCTAAAAAAAATAAAGAGTTAGCTTATATAAAATAATTATGAAATTTCTATATTTATAAATCATTTCCTATTATTACTCAATACAACAACTAATCTTTTCACTATTCTAGGCTAATTTATAGGAAGGTTTAATTTAATTGGTTTTAAACTAAAATCCCCATTTCAAAATTATACTTGATTAGTACTAAATTCAGAAATTTATTTAATTAAGCCTAAATACATGATTGCGAAAAGCTTTAATTGAAAATATAAATGCATATATATTTTATGATAAAATAAATACTATACATGATTGTTCAATTATCAAGCCGTGAAGCAAATAAAATTTAACTTATACATTTCACTGCAATTCTCGATTCCCCAATAATAACTGTATATGCAATTTTTTTTATTTTTAATGCACAATATTTACTTTTAGATTCACTCGGTAGTTATTATTTATCCATGGCAGATTAAAATTTATATTCAGCATCATTTCTTTATTTTTTCACACACTTGATTTGTTATTTAATAACTATGATTATTTTATAGTCCACTAGCTATATTTGCCTAATATTTTACTTTTATATAATTAATTTATGTTTAACTAACACGATAATATTTTTCTAAATCAACGTTGATATTTACAGGAATGGGTAAAGTAAATTCTAACACTTATTCCTATTTTCCTTATCTTTCTAATCTATATTCCTACTATCTATGAGGACTTTATAAAAAAGATAATTGCTAAAATCTACAAATTCTTCCTTGTGAGATAAATTTGTTCTAACTTCATATTTATTGTGTTTTGCTGTATTTCCTTTGCAAGTGAAACATTTTCCAATCTAAGACACAGAGAGGCTTTCCCAGTCATATCAAATCCAGACCAATAATTTTGTAGTTGAACAGAAACATAATAGATTCAAAATTTGCATACTTGGAAATATTTTGTTGGGTCTTCAGACCTCCTCCCTCAACCCTCTTGCTTTCTTGTCTTTCTGATAATTCTCCGTCTTCCTTCAAGATGCAAGAAACACAAATCTATATACCAAAATAAATCATTCCCCTCATATTTTTCCTCCGGCTGTAAATTCCTAGGGTCAAATTTTCTTTTAAACTCGGGTAAAAATTTTGTTGAAATTTCCCCATCTAAAATAATGAAAACTTCTAATACTTTTCGAGAATAAAGCCAGGACAGATGGAAAATTTCCCATTCCTTGTCTACTTTCTGAGTGCATGCACATACACCCGGCAATTTACCTTTCTCTTGATTTACTACCTGCTGTAAATCTTGACACATACCCTTTTCTGCATTAAATTTATTAAAACTAAGGGTAACAATGATAATTATTATTTTATCGATCAACATTACATCACACTAGTTAACTTAATAAGTCATAATTATAACCGTAATTCACTTAATTATCTTTTAGATTTAAAGTTATTCAATTTAATATTTTATTTATTTCTGACATTTCCAAATTTACCATCTAGCATAATCACAAAAGAAATTTTATTTTAATAATTATTCAAAATTATCATTTAATTTATCCAATTTACCATCCGAATTAGTAGGGAAACAACAAAATATTTAAATTTCTTGTTTAAGCAACCGTTTGGTTCTATTTAATTAAATAAAACTTTAAACTTTTCAGGATTATCAATAATTATAATGTAATTTAAAACAATACGACTTAACCTAATTATTTAATAAAACGTTTACTCTAAACATAACAATTTAATTTAATTATTTATTAACAACCACATCCTTTATATTTCATATCGTAAATTTATTTAATTATTAATTTAATTTTTTGAATTTATTTGAATTACCATAGCAAAACAATTCTCAAAACAAAACTATTGAGTACACCAATAAACAGACTTACTCGAAATCCAAAGACAACCGCACAGAGGGACACTACATAACGAACCTATCTAAAAAATTGGGTCTTTAGGATTTGAAAACTTTAGAGGTCTAGCATGTTTTTCACTACCTTGGTCTTGTAAAACAAAGGTTCACTTTAGGTCAACATTGGTTCAAACATTTCATTCACCCCTTCATCAAAACTCACCCTTCACTTCACCAAAATTTGCAATTTTTTTGAATTCACCAACCCTTTTTGACTTAAACATCTATCAAACCAACCCCTAACTTAGCTACTTTGTATGTGGAATGAATCCTTTTCCATGCATTTGGTTAAGTTAGTTATCATCTTTGAACTAGTTCATCTTGAAGGTCACAAGTCTACCCTAAAGATTTCCAAGTTCATCAACAACCTTTATCCAAACATCAAAACATCAAACTTGAGTCAAAAGTGTTGTCCCAAAATGTTTGCAAAGATTACTCTCCACATCATCCACCTTTTCACCGCACATTATCATCATTTCTCCAAAAAGACTTAGAGAATCCCTTTTACCTAGATTTGAGTCAACTAGAGAGTTCAAACATTACATATCTTAACACAACTCTCCCAAAGGTGACCCAAAATTTATGGTGAAGACAAGATCACAACACAAGAGAATCATGGAGAAAACCAAAGTCACATTTACCTCAAGTGATCCAAATCTTCTCGAATTTGATCCAAGAAGTCAGGTTACCCCATCAAAACAACCTTCATCTCCATTAGGGCCATATGAGATAGAGGACATCATGAACAATCCATTTGGACTTACTAGGGAGGAAATCATGGAACATCAAGCCTTGGAAAACATAATTCCTAATTCTCCATCTTTTGTTGCACAATCATTAACACAAGGCTTGACTTCATCTACTATTTTGACAACTCCATCCCTAGAGCTAAATCAAACATCAACACCTACTATTCCAGCTACTCTTGCTAAAGACTTTGGCCATACTATTTCATTTGAAAGCAGCACACTTGTGGGTACACTCGATACCAATCCTCCATCCCAAACAACCACTTGGACACCAACATTTGGTTCTCCTCCCATTCCCAAGGATCCCAAACAACCATATAAACCACTTACACTTCATTACTCCATAACCACCTCAACATATTGGGGACACCCATCTTCATCCATACCCATGAGTACCACAAGTGTGCCTAACATCACTTAGAGTAGTGTGGAACAAATATCACAATTAGATCCAAAAGGGAAAGGAAATACCCTCATGCAAAATCATCCTTTGATGCAATAAGGAACATCTTCATCCAATCCACTCATGTTGCTACATCAAACATAGCAGTTGCCCAAAACACAATTATCCCATCCATCATCAACCCACATCAAAACAACCCCTTGATCACAAACCCTATCAACCAACGTAATACCTTGACCGCATCTCAAGCAAAAGGAAATATCCAAAATATTGGTCAAGGGAATCCCTTTAATTAATGGACCCAAGGTCCTAATGTGCCCTTGACATTGCAAAATTTAACGATGTCATCCTCATTTTTTTTGTTTGTCCCCCAAATTACGCAAAATCAAATGGGGCATCAAGCTTATGTTCATCTCAATCCACTATCTTACAAGGAATGTTAAATCAAGGGAACCCCCAACCTCTCATCAACAACCCACTACCCATTCAAAACATCATTGATCAAAATCCATCACAAATGTCCCAACAACCAACTAATCCTACATTACAAATGCATACCCTAGCTCTACAACAAGCACAACAAGCTTATCAGCAAGCCATCCAACAATAGCAACAACAACAAGCAGCCCTAGCAGCACAACAACAACAACAAGAAGTAGCCCTAGTAGCACAACAACAACAACAATAGCAAGCAACCTTAGTGGCACAACAAAAAACACAACAACAACAATCAATCTTAGCATAGCAACAACATCAAGCCCATCAAGTATCCTTAGCAACACAACAACAACAACAACAAAAACAAGCAGCCCCAATAGCACAACAACAAGCAACCCTATTAGCAAAACAATAGCAACAACAACAGTAAGCAGCCTTAGCGGCATAGCAAGAAACACAACAACATCAAGCAATCTTAGCACACCAACAACATCAAGCCCATCAAGCAACCTTAGCAACACAACAACAACAAGCAACCTTAGCACAACAACAACCTCAAGCCCATCAAGCACCCTTAGCAACACAACAACAACATCAGGTTCAACAACAAGCCCTAGTGGCACAACAGCAATAGCAAGCCCAACAAGTAACCCTTGCAACTCAACAACAACAACAAGCCCAACAAGTAGCCCTTGTGGCTCAACAACAACAAGCCTTACTAGCTCAATAGTATACCCAACAACCACCACAAACAAGTTCCTACTATATTCCTCAATAGAATATTGTCAATACAAACACGTTAGGAACATATACATCAACACCTCAATCACCTTCACAAAATCTCACACCACCATACACCCCATACAACATCTTATCATATCAAAATCTCATTTACAACTCATCCATCATCCCAATATGTGTCCCTCCACCAAACCCACAAGAAAATCTAGCATCACAACTTAAGGTGTTATCACAAGAAATGCAGGACCTTTGAATGGGCAAGACAAAGAATCCCCATACACAGAATCTATGTCCATATCCATTTGATCAAAACATCACAATGGTGCCATTTCCTCTCGATTTTGAAATCCCCAAATTCAGCAAGTACAAAGGGAGAGGAAGTCTTGTGGACCATGTCAAAGAATTCAACGTCATGTGTATGGAGGTGGCCTACAATCATTCTTATTTAATGTGCCTCTGCCCCTAAAGTTTAATAGGTCCTGCCATGGATTGGTTTCCTCAATTGCCTCCTAATATCAAAACTTTCCAAGAAATTACCAATAAATTCATCAATCACTTCTCCTTTAATCTTGACATGGACATAAGTCTAGAAGAATTGTACACTCTTAGACAAAACAAAGGAGAATATTTCACTAATTTCTTGCAACGATGGAGACAAAGAGCTAGTAAGAGCAAGTGGCCTCTTCCCGATGAACAACAAGTGGGGATCATCATAGCAAATCTAGATCTGGATTTATCCTTCCACTTGAAAATGTAGTACAACACCTCTTATGATGAGCTTGTCCCTAGAGCCCTTAACATCAAGAGAGCTCTAATCTCCTAGGGAAATACTCAAGCTTACAAAGACAACTTCTCATCAAATAGTTCAAATGACAAGCCTTGTGCTTGGGCTAACAACAAGAATGTAACAAATGATGGTGTGATAGATGCTAAGGTAGTCCTAAGTGCTCCTAGGCCAAACAACAATCAAGTTGCTAACATTAACCAACTATGCAGCAAACAACACCTCCTCAAAACAATCAGATCAACAACACCGAGATGCAACAAAGGCTAGCCCCTAACAAAAACAACTATCCTAAACGCAAGTAAACACAATTGTTAGAACCTGTAAAAACCATCATGAAGAAGTTGGTAGAGTCAAACTTGATAGCACTTCCCAACTTTGAAAACTATCAAGAACCCCAAGAGAAACCATCCTGGTACAACAAGAACAATCTTTGTGACTTTCACAAAATCAAAGGACACAAAATGAGAAACTGCATGAGGCTCAAAAATATTATCCAATACCTCATAGAGAATGACACCATATTTGTTGAGGTACCAATTGGGAATTAGGATCTTAAGATATACAAGAACCCCATGCCATATCATAACAAAGGGAACAACAATGGGAAAGGTAAGGATTACACAAACATGCAACATACCTATTCCAATGTGGTTGCTTCCTGTGGTAGTTTCATTACTGTCATCACCATCAAAGGACCTAGTGCAGAGTGTGGAGTCACCACACGACATGGAAAAATCACCATCCAAGGAGTCTCTTCTCAATCTAGGACACAACCTACTTTTCCAACATCAAATCCCAATAAATACAATCTCCTAGATCAGCTTAAGAAGACCCCCACACAGATATCCATCTTCGAACTATTGAGGCTATCACCTGAACATAGGAAAATCTTAGAGAAAGCTTTGTCAGAGTCATCTATCCATGAGGATATTGATATAGATCAGTTCCAAGCTATGGTAGGACATATCACTAATCATCTTCTCACCTTCTCATAACAAGACCTACCATCACAGCCATCTCATAACTGTGCTTTAGACATTGAGGTTTTCATTCATAAGAACAAGGTCAAAAGAGTCTTAGTGGATGGAGGTGTTGATCTAAACATTTGTACCCTTCAGTTGATCAAGAACCTGGGCTATTTAGAGGATACCATTGAGAAAGCAAAGCGTACCACCATCAAGCCATATGATCACCAAGAGTAGGTATCACAAGGCATCATTGCATTACCCATCCAATTGGGACTCATAATTGCAGAAACTACATGTCAACTGTTAGACCTTGATCTTCCCTACAACATTCTACTTGGTCAACCATGGATCCATGCCCTAAAGGATGTAGCCTCGACCTATCATCAATGTGTAAAGTTTCCTTTCGAGGGCAGAGAAATTACTATCCATGGAGATCCTAAGCCTTTTTACTACTTCAAGAATATTGAGGCCAAGTTTTATAAGATTCCCCAAATACCCAAGAATGATGAAGGGCCTACACCCTCCTCCTCATTTTTTGACCCATTATCCCTTGCATCGACCTCAAAAAAAAGCACCCATTGTGCAAAACATTCCTGCTATTAAAGCAATGATCCAAGATGATGGTTGTGGAAACTGTAAGCTAATGAAGAATACCTTTATCTTAGGAGAGCTACCTCTTTCTCCTCAATCCCATGGGAAACCCACATCTAGCAATAAAGAGCCTGAAACCATCAAGATGGTAGCTACTACCTTCACAAAGTGGGGGGATTTGAACCAAGAAGATATCAATGAGGAAGATGTCTCTAAATTGCTCTATCAAGATGAATGACCTATCCCTACTCTTCCCATGGAAGATGATAACAAAGGCTTGCAACTAATGAAGGGAATGGGTTATAAAAAGAATGAGAAACTGGGACAAAAATGGTTTTCTAGAACCTATCGTTCTTGAGAAACGACTAAAGAATCTTGGCCTAGGTTGTACTACTAGCAAGGTCACCCTTATTGGAAAAGGTACTTCCGCTAAACGAGTTGAGGATTCCTCTTGGTTACCTACATCATGTGATATGACCTTAGACGACTTCCCCCTTGATGTTGCTAACCTATTTGAGAATAACTCCCTTTTCATGATATCCATTATATCCTTTGATCCAAGCAATCAACCAATTGAAATACACCTAGTATACCCACAACTCATTGACTTGGACTAATAAGGACCACCAATTCTAGATTTATTCGAAAACGATGAAGTGATCTCAGAATTCATGGGAATCCATGACAACTTACCATGGGCAGATCATAAAGTAGGTTTTGACATTGAGCTAGACACAGGGGCATACTATGGGGAGATGATTGAATCCTTCAATCAAAAAATTGATGAAATACAACTAACATACAGATCTTTGAGTGAAAACCACACTGTGGCACTTTCTGATCCTAAAATAGTAAAAAGAAAGGACATATCCAAGGGTGAAACCTCTTTGAGGCACCCAAGGATGAGGAATTCAATCTCCCCCTTAGTGTAATGCATCAGGCCACTCCAATCAATGTTAGAATAGAAGACGCACCTAAGATCACTTTCTATGTTGAATCCTTGTTGGATGAAGAACAGAAAAACCTAGCAGCATTCCTGAAAGAGAAAAGAGCCAACCTTGCATGGCCATACACTAGTATGTCAGGGCTTTATCTAGAAGTAGTTGTGCATCACTTAGTCATTTATCTTGAAGCCAAACCAGTGAAGAAGAAATTAAGGAAAATGCACCCTCAAATAACACTCTTGGTGAAACTTGAGTTACAAAAGCTTCTTGACATTGGATTCATCTGACCGATAGATTATCCTGAGTGGGTTTCAAACTTGGTACCATTCTCAAAACCCACTTGGGGCATCAAAATATGTACAAATTTTAAAGACTTAAACAAGGCATGCCTGAAGGATGATTTCCCTCTTCCTAACATCGACCTCATCATGGACTTAATAGTTGGGCATGAAATTCTATCACTCATGGATGGTTTTTTAGGCTACAATCAAATCATGATCACTAAGGAGGATCAACAAAAAACTACATTCACTTGTCCATGGGGAACCTATTGCTGGAATGTGATGCCATTTGGGTTGAAGAATGCAGGAGCAACCTATCAAAGAGAAATGACCTTTATATTTCATGACATGATCCACAAAGTAGTTGAAGATTATGTGGATGATATTTTGGAAAAATCAAAGAAAAGGAGTGAGCACATACGAGTCTTGGGACCCTTCTTTGGAAAACTTGAAGAGTACAAAGTAAGGCTAAATCTGAAAAAGTGTGTCTTTGAGGTTACATCAGGGAAACTTCTTGGCTATATCGTTTCAAAAAAAGGGATAGAAATTGATCCTGCAACAAAGGTAAAATCCATCCTCGACATGGAATCACTGCAAACACTGAAACAAATGGCAAGATTACAAGGAAGATTGCAGTCCATCAAAAGGTTCATAGCACAACTATAAGACAAAATCCACCCTTTCTCACATCTCCATAAAGGAATAACTTACAAGTGGGATGAGAAGTGTGATAAAGCTTTCCAACATATCAAAGACTATCTATTGATACCTCCAATACTCATGTCATCGATACCGAACAAACCATTGATCCTATATATCTCAGCAACATTAGGAGCTCTTCTAGCACAACATGATGAAAATGGAAGGGAAAGATCTATCCATTACATCAGTAGGACCTTGGTGGGCTATAAAATGAACTATTCACCCATTGAGAAAGCAGGCTTAGCAATAGTTTTTTCTTCACAAAAAGTTCAAACACATGTTGTCACATCAAATCAAACTCATTGCAAAGATCGGCCCATTGAAATACCTGTTATCCAAAACAACTCTCACTGGGTGAATGGCTAAATGGGTGATGATCTTAACTGAATTTTACATAGATTACGTATAGTGCAAGGAAATTAAAGGACAAGTGATTGCAGACCAACTAGCAGATGCACCTATCTATGCAGAGAACCCCTTAATATTTGAATTCCCTGATGAATCAGTGTTTCTTATCAATCTCACAACTTAGTGGAAAATGTACTTTCATGGATCATTCACCCAACACAGATCAAGAGCGGGTATTCTTTTCATCACCCCTCAAGGTGATTACATCCCAAAGTCATACATGCTATCATTTTTTGTGCACCAATAGCATCGCTAAGTACGAAGCCCTAATCATAGGTCTAAGGATAGCAGTTTAGTGGCAGATACAAGAGATGAAAGTCTATGGAGACTCATAATGATGACTACCAAATGAAGGACGATAAGCTTACTCCTTACAAGAAGATGGTAGAAAGTATCAAATATCTTTTCATAGATATAACTTTTGAGCAGATTTCTCGCATGAACAATAGAGCAACAGATGCTATGGCAACAATCGGATCACTATTAGACATTTTGAACAACATCCTCCAATGTGAATTCTTGGTAGAACAGCTTCTCGTACCAACTTTTGAAATCCCTAAATCTAAATTTGTTTGTGTCATTGTTGGTCCTAGATCACCATGGTGACATGACATATTTACCTACCTTAGCAAAGGAACCCTCCTATCTGATATCACCTCTAACCTTAAAAAAACCTTTATTAAGAAGGCATCTCGATTTGTGATCCTAAGTGATACCCTTTATCATCAAAGCATCAAAGGGACATTACTATGATGTCTTAATCAAGAGGAATCCTTGACTACTTTAATAGTAGTACACGATGGCATATGCGGTTCCCATTCTAACGGTATGACTTTAGCTAAGAAATTGTTCAGGATGGGGTACTACTGGCCAACCATGGAAAGAGAAGCTCATCAGTATGTGCAGAAATGTGTCCAATGTCAACAACATGAAGATTTGATTCATGCTCCAACTCAGGAATTGCAACCAATAATCACACCTTGGCCTTTCTCGCAGTGGGGACTTGACCTCATAGGAAATATTACCCCAACCGCATCTAATGGCCACAAGTTTATCATAACACCCACTGAATACTTTACCAAGTGAGTCAAAGCCATTCCTATGACCTATATAACAAGAAATAAAATTGCCAAATTTATCCTAAATTAGCTAATCTGTCGTTATGGTGTTTTGCAAACCCTTATCTCAGAAAATGGAACACCCTTCAAGAATCAGGATGTGAAAGAGCTATTCCAATTATTCAACATCTAACATTGATTCTCTACCCCCTATTACCACAGGGCAATGCTCAAGTTGAGGCTACAAACAAGACTATTTTGAAGATCCTAAAGAAAATGGTCAATGAAGCTAGTCATGACTGGCATCTGCAATTAAATCTCGCTCTTTGGGCCTACCGAACCAGTATTTGCATGCCTATAGGTGCAACTCTATTCTCCTTGGTCTATAGATCAAAATCCATTTTTCCTATTGAGGTTTAGATCCCATCACTATGAGTGTCACTATAGAACCTAATCACTAATGAAGAATACAAAATATCTTGGCTGAATGAGCTAGAATTCCTAGATGAGCGTCATCTTGATGCCCTTAATCACATGCAAGTGTATCAAAACTGACTAAAACAAAGCTATAATAAGAAGATCAAATTTTGGTCTTTCCAAGTAGGGAATCATGTCTTAAAATAGAATCAGAAGAACCTTCCAAATCAGGATAGTAAAGGAAATTTTGAACCTAATTGGTTGGGTCCCTTTGTCATCACAACAAGCTATGGATCAAAAGCATGTTAGTTGTCAACCCCTAAAGGCGAACCCTTGCAGGAACCAACCAACAACTTGCATCTTAAAAAAATTTATGCCTAGTCTTGAAGGGTATAATCTGAAAATACAAAAAAAAACAAAAAATGATCACAATCCAAAAAAATGAGAAAAAGGATTGAAAAAGTAAAGAAAAAAATCATTCTCTAGTGAAAACCACTTTGATGGCGCTTTGGGCAAGTACCTTGGTGAAAACCTGGCAAACAAGCACCTCACATAAATAAAGCACCTCCATCTATTCTTTGGATCTTTATCCTATCATTCTTTGCATCCATCTATTTCCTCATTCATCCTATTTATTCGTATCACTCGTCTGCATCCTTATCATAGCTTGATATTGTGAAGTATCGCATCCCCTTAGTACTACTTGGCATATTCCAAAGGTCAGTTTTTCTTGACTATTTCGAGGTAGTCTATCATATCACACTGGTGGAAATTCTTTATGGATCAGATCAAGTTCTTGGATATCTTAAGGTTATTTGAAATCTCTTGAAAATCCCAAAAACATTCATAAAAAATTCATCAGAAGATTCAAAAACACTTACAAAATCATCAAAATCCAAAAACATCTACAAAATCTTGTACAACTATTATCCAAAAACATTTAAAAATTTGTAAAGGAAAAATCCAAAACACATCAAAATCCCTAAAAAGGTCAAACATCAAAAATCCAAAAAAATAGTACCTTGTTGTCGAACTATTGGTCTCTAAGCTTGAACGTAGGCAAGGCCATCATTGATGTGCCCCTAAGACACCCTAGGTCAGTCTTTAGCAATCCGTCATAATAAGCTGGCATTTCCTCAATTGTTCATCTTTCATCTTCAATAAGTCAAGTCAATCAAACCATGTGGTCTTTGTGTGTATAACATAGGCAAGGCTTATCTTTGATCAGCCCCTAGGATAGGTCTTTTAGGTTAGGTTCTTGGAAAACTCAAAAAATATCAAAAAAATCCAAATATCAGAAAATCCCTAAACATTGGAAAATTTAGAAAACACAAACATTTAGATAACAGAAATCACAAAAACATTGGAAAACATTCACAAGACCTAAACAACATCAAATATCTTAGAGAAAATCCTTAAAACAACCTCAAATAATTGAAAACCCTAAACATTCACATAAACAAGTCAAAAAGACCAAAAACAGCCTTTAAACATTTTCAAAATACCAAAAAACATTGAAATATTCCAAAAAATCTCAAAACCACCCTTCCCATTTTGCTTTCACCTGTAATAAACCTTCGCTTATAATAAATCAATCGTCACCCTCAACCTTTAGTGAAACAAATAGAAAGCAAGCATAGATAGTCGTAAAGTGAGAACTTAAGTGTCAAAATCTAAAGTCTAGATCATAGGTAAATGTGTCAGTGAAGTTTATATCAAAAACTTATCATAAATCCCATCATCATCTTACATCAAACCCTTGATCAACATGTCCTAAGATGTATCCTTCCTGCGATGGACATCAGTATCAAAAATTCCCTTAGCTATAATTAAACTGGCAAGAGATATAGATAACACTGACTGTTTGTCTTTGGTCTTTTCTTTTGATTTATCTTAGTGACCCATTCTGCGGACCTCTCGATGATGTCTTAAATTTTTTAGAGAGAAATGAATGGGGCATCGATCATTATCTTTCATTTGTTGTGATTGTTGGTATTCTTGTAAAATAATCTTGGCGCATACTTTCTTAGTTGTGTGTAGGAAGGATGTTTAGAATACATTGTTGACTATTGCGTATGCTTTGGTATGATCTATTTTAAGCTTCTAACTTACATTCCAATGAGGTTTTTGAATGTCAAGGTGTGAACAAGAAATATCCTAGCTGTTTGTAGAGTCAAATTCCATTACACTAGATACAACGTCGTCCTAGTTATCAATACCTTGATTCATTGTGTCTATGTGTTATATCAAACAATAAGGATGTGTTATATCAAACAATAAGGAATAACGGAAATTCCCAATCCCAAGATATGAGAAAATTATCATCATCATTATAATCATGCATTTCTCATCACCATCTCTAATAAAGTCTCGATGGATCATAGACTTGTTTGATCTTTTGAATCAATCATCAAAATCAATGGTCAAATCATCTTGTTTCTTCTACCTTCTTTCCGCGCTAACCCGGTATCATGACAATCAACAAAAACATCATCAATGCATCCATCTTGCATCCAAAAATCATCAACATACATACATCCTACATCATCATAACATAATCATAGTATACCATAATATAGGAAACATACATCATGCATCATCATTATCATTTAAGTTGTGACAAATAATACAGATTTTTTATTCTAAGCATCTTAATCGTTGCATAACATATCATAAACATGAATCGCATTATCATATCATACACATGAACATTTGCATTATACATCCATATGCATACATCATCATAAAATTGTATAAGAAAATACACAAAAGAAATGCATCCATATCCTTTGCATAAACATAACATCTGCATATCATATCATCCATCCATAACATGTCATGAAAAGATACTAAAAAAGAAGCACATCCATTAATTACGTTGCATCCATACATTCATAAAGCGTGAAATAAAGCGAACACATCACATCATAAATTTGTATCATCTCATATATATATCAAACACTAGTAACTGTCATGGTACAATATCTGATTTAGTGTATGTATATCAATCAAAAATACAATATCCATGAGGCTATCAAAAATGATCTCATGAATTTATATATCTGTGTAAATAATTGAGCAATAATAATAAAAAGTGTCTCTATATAAGCAGGCTAGCCCTTATGGCTACTACCCTCACCAGGCTGTCTCTTTGGCTGATCCTCAGCCTTGGGATGTGTCCCACTCCTCTATGAGTAATCTAGCTATCTAAGTACCTGTGGGACATCCCTATGATAGTGCATCTGATAATAGGCCACCTCAGTCACGGCCTCTCTGTACAATCAAGCAAATATTTTCTTCCCCTAGGCTACAACTATCATGGTCTCTAGTTGTTGGCATTTCCCGACCTCTTATGCTAACTGCATGTCAGCAGTCTACTTGAGCTGACGCTCTTGGTCCCTCTCGGCTGTGAAGGCCACTATCTGCTGCCTAGCCTGATCTCTCTTAGTAGTAATAATGAAAATTTGATGTCTCGCCTAATCCCTCTCACCTGTGATAACCTGTATCTACTGTTGTAGCAACTGTATCTAAGCATCATGGGGATCTGGCCCCAGCGGTGGTTGTTGTGGAGGCTACTACTGTATCAATGACTATTGTGGAGCCTACTGATCCACTGGGGGTGCACCTAGGACCAGTCCATCCTACTGATCCTAGCCATCTTGGCCATCTTTTCCTCTACCCCATCCTTTTCCCTGCCCATCATGAGGATGCCCTCTACCTCTGCCTGCACCCCTACCTTTCAGTCTACCTCGTGGAGCTACACCTGTTGGATCTATCAATCGGCAAGGGGGTGTGAATCATGCATCATAAGTAAGCATCGTCTATGCATCCACCTATCCCTAATCATATTCCCATGGTTGAGCAACCAACTTTCGAAAGCCCTCAACAACCTCATGGATTGGGATCATAGGTCCCCATGTTGTTGTCTCCAATGATGACCTGGTGAAGATAGTGATGTATGCATCATCTGGCATGTCTTGCCTATCACCAAATTGTTTGGAAACCCTATTAGGCATGTATCTCTCAATAATGGTATGCTCTCAACCCTACATGTATTGGATCTTTTGAGTGGAGAAAAGCTGCTACACATCATCATACCATGTTGGCATCTAAAGCCAGGGTCACCATCTGAAAACTATTATATCATCGATGACCCTATGCTAGTATACAAAATCATGCATGTCATGTATAAGGATGCTAGCATCACTAGACCCCATGCATACTGGAGTCCTCTAAAAAAGCATCATGTGCCAAGCCATGCCCATTTCCAAACTGAATCCTCTGCTTCGTCGATCTAGAGCAACCAAGCCTGAGATAATCGCTACAATAATCAATCTGAAGGTAGACACCCGAACTTTGTACATCTTGAGGTCTGTCTGGGAGGTAACCAAGACAATTTCCTCCTAGTCCAACACCTCATGGCAGGCATCATAGCTGGTGTCAAAAGCATAGATCACGCGCTCACCATGTATTGGCAAATGCAATATCCACCACAAATCCTATAGCGTCACTATCGCCTCACTAGTAGGCAAGTGGAACGAAGACATCTCACTATGCCATCACTTGCACAGTGCTATCATCATCGCCAAATGTGCTTGGACGAAAAGCATGTACTCAACATACCACAAGCTAATCTCTCCCAAGTGCTCCTATCGCAACTTAGATATATCACCAAGTTTGGATAGGACAGTCAGTCAGTTCTCGTGGGACATCAAAGGCGGGATAACCTCCTACACCCACGAAGCGCACGACGTCAAAATTCAAAAAATCTAGCTAATTTAAGAGTTTTTATCCCCCAAAATGACAATAGCGTTGCTATAATTCAAATTCCAAACTATGACGCTCGAGGCATTTAAATTACAAATCACAAGTTGCATCGCTAAACACATATGTGTCGTAATTTAAACTTTGGTGAATCCTAACCCTAATTTTCAAATCAAGAAATGCATCACTAAACACATATGTGTCGCTATTTAGAATTTGAAACCCTAATTTTAAATTGTGAACTGCATCACAGTTCACATATGCATCACTAAAAATCAAATTAGTGTCATTGATTCTAGAAATAGTGTCACTCTAGAGCAACGTCACCAAAGTTCAAATTTCAAAATGCATTAAATGCACCAAAAAATTCAACTTTCAAATCAAGTTTTGAATCACATACCGGTGGTCTTGTGCCTCGAAACCTCTAGTACTCGCAAACCCAGTCAAAAATATGTCGAGGGAGCACTCGTTGCGCCACCTCATCCAAGGGTCAAAGCTCAATTTGCAAGAATCCTTAAGGTGTGAATGCATAAATGAATTGAAAGTGACCCTTCCTCACCTATTTATGCCTGCAAATTAGGGTTTTTCATCATTTTTACCAATTTTTCCAAACTGAGCTTATTTTGCATTGTTTTTTACATTTTTGGCATGTTTTTTATATCTCAGAGCCTTTTTGGACCCTCGAGGCAGCCTTTAACCTTTGACGAGAAATCAACCCAAAATTCAAAATTTCCACCTAATTTCTTGAGGGGGAAAGGAACCAGCTTAATCCTTCTATTGGGGCATCTAAAAAATCAAAAAAAAAAAAAATTGATTTAAGTAGTAGTTTTTTAATCCGAAGAGCATCAGTCTTTAAACTGAAGCAACATGTACCTCACTTCAAAGAGGGGAAAAATGTAGACACTAAAAAATGTCCTAAGGAATATCATACACTTGAATCAAATATACTAACATCATTTTATCTTGGAACCCATCCTCTTTTTGCTTAATTAATCAAATTTGCCTAGCTAATTAATTAATTGCATCATTTGCATCTATTAACCTAATTAATTTAATCGAGTTAATTCACCCCTTTCCATGCTAACATTTCATCTCATTAAATTAAATACATCAAACTATTTAATTTTAATCCCTAAATCTTATTTAATTAAATAACCCTAATTTATTTAATTAAATGTCATCATATTTTCCCCTTTTTTTCATTAAATCAATCGATTTAATGAATATCATCTAATTCTTCTAATTCTTCTAATTCCCCTAATTGTATGATTAAACCTTTGTTTAATTAGCAATTATCTAATTAATCTACTTCCCCCCACTTGCAAGGGAATATTCCTCATTTGCACATTCCTCCAAAAAGGGAATATTCCTTTGCATAGTTTAATTTAGTTTTAATTAACTAAATATCCTTTTCCCTCACCCATGAATATTCTAAAAGAATATTCTTTTCTCCTCACTCATTTGAAAGAGAGGAATTTTTTTTTTCTAACAAACTCACTTAGCTTCATATGCAAGTTAACTCCAAACTTCTTGTGCAAGTTAAATTTTGACCTCTTGTACAGGTCAAAAATGTGTTTGTTTGAGGGACTGTGAACCCTTGATTAAATCTCATCTTGCATTCTCACCCATTGATGAGAATCCATGATCCATGCCTCCAATCTCCTCCATCCTTGACCGTTGATTAGACTTTTTTATCTAAACCCTCCATTTCTCATTTGCTCTCCTATAAATAGATCACTATTCGGAGACAAATGGATCCATATTTCAAAAAGAAAACTCATATTGTTGAAATCACTCACACTTACACTCATATTTAGCACACATTTAGCATCTTGTAGTTCATTTTAATTGCATTAGGTAACTTTGAGTTTCCATTAATGGCTTCCATGATCACATAATGCATCCATTTAGCTTGTTTATTAATTAGGGTTTGAATTTTTAGCTTAGAATCCATTTAGATTAGCTTAGATTTTGCATATCTAGATCATTTTTAGCATAAAATCACAATAAAATAGCTTGCATCATGCTCATTTAGCTTTAAATCATGTTTTCATACATATCTCCCAACCATTCCATCAGTTTTCTTCAATAAAACTCACTGGGGAAAGCTCATTTATCCATGTGATTGGGAAAGGGTCATCGTTTCACATCAACGCGACACCAATCTCACAACGGGATAAGTTTCATATGTGTTAGAGTAGACATTTAAATGCTTTCATAGTTTAGATTTCTTAGTTTTGACAAATGTTTAGTTTAATCTTCATTTGAATGATCTTGTTGAGATTTGACGTTAGTGGCTTTGTTATGCTTGATTCTTCATGGATCAAGTGTAATTGTCCCATACTAATCCGTCCAATCACAATTACAAGCTCGCAACAATTTTAGTAGAGTTTTACAATAATGGACTATTTACAATGACAAAACAATAAATTATAAATAATTAAATAAGAGTAAAAATGTTTTTTGGTTTTAAATGAGTTGAATGAATAGCTTTTAACCATTAAACTAATGCCTAGTTTACTACAACATAAAGTCTAATCTAAATGAAACTTTAATGGTTTTGTAAACTCAACTTTCATATGAGTTTGATATACTTAGCTCTTTCTTGTAGATATCAAACCCTCAAATGCCCTTTGACCTTAGAAATATAACTTCTACCTAATAATCCATAAAATATCTTAGAGTTTCATATATCAACTTTGAAAGGTTTTCACATTGCATAGACTTTGTATAAAATGAAATGATTTTACTACACCCTTTAGATGAAAACTAACATAGTTCTAATATAAAAATAGAAAATATGCATTTAGGTTTTCCTTGAATCCCCTAAAACTCTAAAAATAAATCTGGAGACAAAATGTAAACAAGGTAAAAGTGATGTCTTATATTGATATTCATGAAAAAATTGCATTGACATTACAAATTATATATAAACTAAAAATATGAGTTGTATTCATATACATTAGTCAAAACATGAAATATAGATCAACATGGATGAGCTTACTAAAAAACGTGAACAAATACCAACTTGTTATAAGAGAAACACATACCCATAAATAGATATGCCAATATAACACACTATTGTGGGGAAATAAAACATGGTCATTATACATCTGCATAGAACACATGTTAACGTTATGAAATCTAGAACCTATGCATCAAAAAAATTCCTCTCAAGACTAAAATATACTCCCATAGGTGTGAAAATTTGACCCTCTTGTGATTTTTTGTAGGTGTTGATAGTGAACTCCAAGGAGCTAATAGTAAGTTCTCAAACCTAGGATCACCTGTAAAACAAAAGAACAACCTTCCACAAGAGAGTTTGGCAAGATAATGGCTTGCCTGATTATGAATGTAATACAATATGATACAAAAGGCCTTGCTAATATAGGAAAGGTGAGAGATAGAATTAGACGAGATCATGACATGTGCCTAAATCCTATTACATGAGACAACTAAAGATAAAATTAGATAAGATCACATGACAACTAAGACTTCTACAAAGATTCCTAGACTCATAAGTAAACTTAACATGTGAATAGGACCTACTTAGCGAACTAGTTAGGTAAAACACCATATTCACACCAACACCCCCCCTTAAGTGTAACTTAGGGAGAAGTAGACAAATGCAAATGATGCAAGAATGAATGGATGGGTTCTAGATAAGAGGCCATGTTAGGTACCCATTTAAAAAATATCACTCATAAATAGATGATAGAAGAAAAACCACATGAAAAAAAAACCCTCTTTAAAAGAGAATAAAAGAAATTAATCATGTACAAATGATGTAATAAGTGATGAATGGAGGAATCCTCATGACCCCCAAGGACTACATGAATAAAAAATATACAATCAATAGCCCCCCCATAAGAGGGTATGAGTGATGTTGGAAATCCCCCCGTAATGAAGTAGCTCCTATGTCGATGATAAATGTTTGAATACCAAAGAGTATCCAATGTATGAAAACAACATGCCTCTCCTTAGGAAGAAATAAGTCCATTGTTCAATGTAGAAGCAAATTCAATCCAATAAGGGAGATGAGGGTAGAAGCCTATTGTACCCAAAATTAAAATTTTTGCTTCATTAAGGCATTTTGGTAAAAATGGTCAAAATCTTGTAAAATAGCCATCAAAAGTTAAAACAAGGTTAAAATTTCTAAAAATAGCAATTTTCTATTTTTAGAATTTTTTGAAAAATAAATGGACCATAGCATTTTTCTAGGTTTATTGTCAAAAGGATGCTCACAAAATTTTGGAAATTTTTGAAATTAGGATTTTAGGCCCTATTTTTAGGAAAAACCCTAAAAAATAGAATCTTTGCAGAAAAGGCTCAAATTGATTTTGATTAGTTGATTTTACATCACGATCACATTGGTCTAGCTAGAATTGTCAAAAAGTCAGTTTTTCTCTAGTGGGTCTATTTCACTTTTTTAGAAGAAAGGTTAGGACCTCTGAGATCATCAATGGAGGATGGCCAGATACCAGGTATCAGAATCTACGTCTTAAACACTATACAAAATGATCTATAAAAAAATTGTTTGAAATATGGTGAATGGAGGAGGGGAATTCGAAAAGTTGAAAATTACAAAAAAATGGTTGTTTGGAGCACAAAAGCACCCCTACTGGCCAGGGGTGCCCAAGGTTTCAAGAAATCAAAAGTGCTTTAAAGGTTTGTGTCTACAAATAGTTTCTTTCTAGATTTGAACAAGCTTTCCAACGAATTCATCAGCTAGTCTAGAGGAATCATCAAACACCGCAAAATGCAGATCGGGTGAAGACACACCACAAGAAACAAAAGGGTCATAAGGAAAAGCACCCCTGCTAGCCAAGGGCGCCCAATATTTTAGGCAGTCAAAAGTTCTTTTATGGTTGGCAACTACAAATGGTTTCTTTCCAAATTTGAGTAGGCTTTCCAACAAGTCCAACATCTAGGTCACGAAATCTGAAAAATTCCTAGAAATGAAGATCCAATGGAAAATGAAGAAATTCAATTTAAAAACTAACTCTAGTGGATAAAAGTTCCCCTGCAAGCCAGGGGTGCCCAGGATTTAGAGCCATCAAAATTTACTATTAGGGTTTGCAAAACTGGTTACTCTTCTCAGAATTCTTCAAGATTCCCAATGAATCTATTAGCTAGTTCAACGAATTCATCAAACACCCAAAATTGTAGATCAAGTAGAAATGTCTCATAAAAGGGGAATATTGAAAATCATGAGAATCATCAAAAAATGGCTAAAATGGCAAAGAAAAGTGCCCTTGTAGGATAGGGGCTCATGGAAATTAAGGCATTCAAAACTAGTTTTTAGGGTTAGTCACTTCCACGAGATTCATCCTGGATTTAGTCCAGCTTTGCAGTGAATCCATCTACCAGTTCAGAGAACCTATCAAACACTAACAATCGAAGATCAAATGAACATAAAAAATGGTGGAGTCAGGAGCAAAAAAGTGTCTCTTCAAGCCAAGGTCGCCTAGGATTTCAGGAAACCAAATGTAGTTTTTGGTGTTTGTAACCTCTAAGCAGTTCATCTCAAATTTCTTCAGGCTTTCCAACAAATCTAGCATCTAGTTCACTGGATCTCCTAAACAGGAAAAATTACAGATCAAGTAGAAAATTCATTCGAACATCAGAAAACATTGAAAATTGAAAAGTATAAAAAATGGATAACTCTGGTGAAGAATAGCGCCCTTACAAGCCAGGGGCACCCAATATTTCAAGGGGGAAAATGCAGTTTTAGGTTTTGCAACCTCTAGGAGATCCTTCTCAGTTTTGATCACACTCTACAATGAGTCTGTCAGCCAATTCACAAGATTTGTAAAACGTCCAGAATCAAAGATCAAACGAAGGTGTTTCATCAAGGAAAAGTTGAAAATCTTGAAAAATGTTCTAACAGTGCAAAGTTGGATGCCTTATCTCAAGGAAGCATCCAAGTCAACTTGAGTAAAAAAGAATTTGAAAGATGTCTTCATGCTTTAACCACTATGTTTTCTAGGTATTCTTCAAGTTCACAGATATTTTCATGTGATGACTCCTAAATTTAGGATTTTTGTGAGTTAACTGCTTCTTTCACCTCCAAAGTTTACTTTAGAAGCATTTGGGTGTCTATTCTTCATTATTTTGTAGGTTAGCTTCAATGAGCAAATACAAAATTTTCTTCTCAACAACATTTGGAGGATTAAAGGAAGGGCATTTTCAAAGTTCTTCATAGATTTGAGTTCAGGTTGCATAGAAGAACACTTTTCCATAATCCATTTTTCCAAAGCATCATTTTTCAAAAATAAAAGATCATAGTTTTCAACTTCCATTGATTTGGTTCTATTACTTTTTCATTCTTCTCCAAGATTGGAAAATTCTTCGTCAACTTCTTTAGCTTCTAATTTTCTAAGGTTTCTTGCATGTTAAAGAAAAATCATTTTTTTTTCAGAAATCTGACAACCTGGGTTTATTCAGCACAAAATTAGCCACAAAACCTCATATTTCTCAACACTATTAGATTTCCACAATCCATATCATCAATGCTATAGATTTTTGCATTAGATTGTGTGTCAATTTTTTCATAAAACTCTATCTTTTTCAGGAACAACTTAGTTTCTTCAAAAAATTGATGATTTGGGTCTCTTCAACACACGAACCCCTACAAAACCCATATCTATGATTTTTCCCAAAAAAAATTGCTTCGTAACTTCTATTTTTGAGGGGTTCTTCACATGTTGGTGAAAATTTTATTTTTTCAAAAAATAGACAATTTGGGTCTATTCATAATGACATTCTCTACAAAACCCATATCTCATATTTTTCTCCAAAATTCTACCCTTTTTTTGAAGAAGATTCAAAAAAATTGCCTCTACTACCTCTATTACTACTTTTCAAAAAACTCTATCTTTTTCAGAAACAACTTAGTTTTTCAAAAACCGGACGATCTGGGTTTCTTTAGCACACGAGCACCTACAAAACCCATATCTTCGATTTTTCCTAAAAATATTTTCTTTACAGCTTCTAATTTGAGGGTTTGTCGCATGTTGGTGATAAAATCAATTTTTCAAAAAATGGACAATCTAGGTCTATTCAGAATGACATTCTCTACAAAACCCATATCTCAAATTTTTATCCAAAAATCTACCCTTTTTCTGAAGAACATTCAAAAAACTTGTCTCTGCTACATCTACTTCTACTTTTCAAAAGACTATCTTTTTTCAGGAACAACTTAGTTTTTCAAAAAATAGACAATTTGAGTCTCTTCAGCACATGAGCACCTACAAAACCCATATCTCCATTTTTTCTCAAAAAAAATTACTTTACAGCTTCTATTTTTTAGGGGTTCTCACATGTTGGTGAGAAAATCAATTTTTCAAAAATAGATGATCTACGCCTATTAAGAACGACATTATCTACAAAACCCATATCTCAAAATTTTCTCCAAAAATCTACCCTTTTTTTAAAAATATTCAAAAAATTTGCCTCGGTTACTACCTCTACTACATCTACTTTTTTAAAAAATCTATCTTTTTCAGGAACAACTTAGTTTTTTGAAAAATGGACGATCTAGGTCTCTTCAACAAACGAGCACCTACAAAACCCATATCTCCAATTTTTCCCGAAAAAAATTGCTTCGTAGCTTCTATTTTGAGGGGTTTTCACATGTTTGTGAAAAAAATAGTTTTTTGAAAAACGGATGATTTGGGTCTATTCAAAACGACATTTTCTACAAAACCAATATCTCATATTTTTCTCAAAAAATCTTCCCTTTTTTCTGAAGAAGATTAAAAAAAATTGCCTCTATTACCTCTTCTACTTCTACTTTTCAAAAAACTCTATCTTTTTTAGGAACAACTTATTTTTTTGAAAAATAAACGATTTGGGTCTCTTCAGCACACAGCACCTACAAAACCCATATCTCTGATTTTTCCCAAAAAATCTGCTTTGCAGCTTCTATTTTTGAAGGGTTCTCACATTGTGAAAAAATCAGTTTTTCAAAAAACGGATGATTTGGGTCTATTCAGAATGACATTCTCTAAAAAATCCATATCTCAAATTTTTATCCAAAAATCTTCCCTTTTATGGAGAAGATTCAAAAAAATTGCCTTTGCTACCTCTACTACTTCTACTTTTCAAAAAACTCTATCTTTTTCAGGAACAACTTAGTTTTCCAAAAAACAGGCAATTTGGGTCTCTTTAACACACAAGCACCTACAAAACCCATATCTCTAATTTTTCTAGAAAAAAATTGCTCCATAGCTTCTATTTTTTAGGGGTTCTCGCACGTTGATGAAAAAATTAGTTTTTCCAAAAATAGATGATCTGGGTCTATTCAAAATGGCATTCTCTACAAAACCCATAGCTAATATTTTTCTCCAAAAATCTACCCTTTTTCTGAATAACATTCAAAAAACTTCCCTTTGCTACCTTTACTGGTTCTACTTTTCAAAAAACTTCATTTTCAAGAACAACTTAGTTTTTCGAAAAACAGACGAATTGGGTCTCTATAGCACATGAGCACCTACTGTTAGAGTAATAAGTTATTATGCTTAATTAATTACATCACATAGATTAATTAATTAAGTCACTTATTCCTCTTTATTACTTAAGCTAAACTTAGGCACATTAATAATTAATTAATTATTAATTATTAAGTGTGCACACTAGGGTTTCATTTAGGGTTTCCCTTTTAGGGTTTCTTGATCTCCTTCATAAGGATTGATCACTTTGTAATAATGAGATTCTCTTAATGCATTTTTACTGAGAGGTTCACAGAGAACATCTTTTTCGGTTCTTCATATCTTTTGCATGTGACAGGTATCCATCTTGCATGCAGGTGATCTTGGATTCTAACATGGTATCAGAGCTCCAGACCTGCAGCTGCTTGTTCGTGATCTGAAGATATGGCCTCTCTGTGAGTTTCAAGTGCAAGGGTTTCCACAAGCATCTTTTCTACAAGATCTGGGGGTAGCCTATTTTTTGGCTCACTTTGGGCTCAAACAGACACCACCATGGCGTTCGCAGCGGCCAAAAACCCTAGAAACGCCTGTCGTTTCGT
>VDFB02007818.1:0-49323 GCA_007258455.2 Sequoia sempervirens | reverse complement strand
TACAGGCCTACCTTCTTGACTGAGTACTCCTCCTACTGTTACTCCACTTGCATCACACTCAACTGTAAACAACTTATCAAAACTAGGCAATAGCAAAATTGGTTGAGTTGCCACTTCTTGTTTTAGTTTTTCAAACCCTCTATCAACCTCGAGTCCATTTAAACTTTGTTTTTAAACCACCTTTAATAGTATCTAGCACTGGTGCACATATACCACTAAAATTCCTAATGAATTTTCTATAAAACTAAGCTAAACCATGAAAACTCCTTACCTCTGTTGCTGTGGTTGGTGTAGGCTAGTTTAGGATGGCTTCCACCTTGCTTGGATCCATCTTCAATGTTCCTTGGGATACTACAAAGCCTAGATACACAAGTTCTTGTTTGAAGAACTCACACTTCTCAAGGTTGATTGCCAGCTGTTCTTCTTGCAGCCTTTTTAGAACCATCTCCACATGCTTCAAATGTTCTTCTGCTGTCTTACTAAAAATCAGTATGTCATCCAAGTAGACTACCACAAAAATCCCTATGAAATCCTTAAGCACCTCATTCATTAGTCTCATGAACGTGCTAGGGGCATTTGAGAGGCCAAATGGCATCACTTTCCACTCATACAAATCATCATTTGTCTTAAAAGTTTTCTTCCACTCATCACCCTCCTTAATTCTGATTTGATGATACCCACTCTTAAGATCCAGCTTGGTGTAATACTGTGCTCCTCAAAGACAATCCATCAGGTCTTCAATTCTAGGTATTGGGAATCTATACCTAATGGTGATTCTATTGATTGCTCTAGAATCAGTACAAAGTCTCCACTTACCTCCTTTCTTTGTTGCTAAAACAACTGGGACTGCACAAGGGCTGATGCTCTTTTGAATTAGACCTTGATTCAACAATTCTTCCACTTGCCTAGCCACCTCTTGGTTTGCTCAGGTGTAAGCTTGTATGCTGATTTGTTAGGCAATGAGGCTCCAGGTATGAATTCAATTTGATGACTTATTGCTCTCTTGGGTGGTAGAGTTGCAGGTGTTCCATCACTCACTATGCGCTTGTATTTATCAAGTAATCTTTGGACTGCTTCTGGTAAGACTATCCTTTCAGCCTTTTCTTCCCCTTTGGATTGCATTAGAACCACATAACCTTCACCTCCTTGATGTAGATTGCTGAGAAACTCTTTACCACTGCTCAACATGATGTTTGGAACCTTGGAATGTCCTTCATCATCCTTAGTCAATGACTGCAGCTTAAAGTTTCTTCCATCCTTCTTGAATTCAATGGTGTTCTCCTTCCCATGATATATAGCACCTCTATCATATTGCCATGGCTTTCCAAGAAGAAGATGGCATGCATCCATGGGTAGTACATCACAAATCAGCTTGTCTTTGTAGCCTCCAATTGAGAATTCCACTGTAACCTGCTCATTCACTAGAACACTCTGCCCTTTATTCAGCCATGTGACCTTGTAGGGATTGGTATGAGGTACCTTCTGCAATTTTAACTTAGTTACTACCTCCTCAGAGATGATATTATCTGTAGAACTAGAATCTACAATGACCTTGCATACCTTTCCCAATATCTTGCACCTTTCTCTAAACAAAACTCTCCTTTGCTTGGGTTCTTCCTTGACCGGTTGTCTGATCAGCACTCTATTAAACATCAGATTTTCACCTACTTCTGAGTCTATATGACTGATCTCAGGTGATTTGACACTCATGGTGTCCTCTTGTGCATAGGCCACTCTTTTCTCATTGCTAGAAGAAGAAGCTTTCTCCGGGCATCTATAAGCTGGATGACCTAGCTGATTGCAGTGATAACATTTCATGGTGGCAAAGTAAGAGTTACTTCTACCTACTCCTCTTCCTCTATTTGAACCACCTTGAGGTCCTCTTCCTCTATTAAATCCTCCTCTTGATGATGTTTCACCTCCATGCTCAGTAAGCTTGGATTCTCCTTGGTTTCTTTGATCATTACCTCTTCCCTGGTAACCTCCACGCTGTCCTCTTTGATCTCTGCCTTTGCCTCTGCCCTTAGAGGACTATTCATGCTTCCTTTTATTCCTCTCTTCAATTTTTATAGCCAGCTGATAACATTGATGGACTATCTTGGGGCTGAGTAAAGCCATCTCTTCCTGTATGTTCCACTTCAAGCCATTAAGGTACCTAGCCACTTTTAGGCTCTCATCTTCTACCACATTTGATCTCAAGCAAAGCTTTTGAAACTCTTCAGTATAGGTGTTGACATCTTGATCTTTCTGCCTTAAACTCTGCCTCTTCTTGTGAAGTTGGATCTCATAATCATCTGGAATATATGCTTCCTTCACCTTAGCAACCATTCCTTTCTAGGTTGATATGGGCTGCTTGCCTTCTTTCTCCCTTTCAGTCTGAACAAATTTCCACCATGTCAAAGCTAATCCTCTCAACCTTGATTTTGCAACCTTCACTTTATGTGCTTCAGTGACTCCATCACATTCAAAGTGGTTCTCCATGCCATTTATCCAATCCATGACCAGATCAAGATCCATCTTTCCATGGAATAGTGGTATGCCCTCAAGTCCTTGTCCACTCAGGGATTTCAATGCCTTCAAGAAAGGCTCCTCCTCCAGAATAGGGTTAAGTTCAGGGACTTTGTTTTCCTCTGCAACCTCTTCTTCTTTTGGCACTTTACCTTCTAACCTTGCATTGTTCAATGCCTTCTCCAATTGCTGTATTCTTTCTTTCAAGGACTTGTTGTCCTCTTCTTGTTCTTCAACCATCTTGGCTAACTGTGCATTTGTCACCATGGCGGGGGTTTCACTTGACTCAACTTCTGACATATAAGCTACTTTCCCAAATCTTTCACGGCTCTGATACCAATCTGATAGGGACAGGGTTGGATGGAGACAATCACAATCTCAATGCTCTGAGTCCCTACCTTGAGAACTCCTAATGTGTCACTTCATCCACCATTCAACCTGTAGGTCTTCTGCTAGTTTAGGTACCCCTATTTCATTTCCAACCCTGCTATCATCTCTAATTTGCTGCTACCAATTTGTTCTTGGTGCTTTTCCTCACTTACTCCATCTAGCCCTTAATCCTTTTAAAGACTAGTCAAACCTCCAATGCCTCCTAACTTGCTTGCAGGGGTGTTTTTAGGCTTGTATGATTTCAAAAACCATCAAGGAATGGTTCTTATTTAACCTCCATGTTTTGATCCTCCATCGCTATCACAAAACCCTAGTCTAGGGTTTGGGAAGGACTACTAGGATTAGGCCTCCTCAAACAAGAAAAATGGTTAATACTCCTCCCTACTCAATGAACACCATAACCTCAAAGAAAGAACCCTGGCTCAATTTTGGAGCACTTCAATATTTTAGTGGTTTCAGCCCTTCTCAGGCCATACACAGGGTTATTCCTGATTTTGAGAATTTTAGGGATTTTAAGCCTCTTATTGGATACAAAGAGGATTGTCTTCTTCCTTCAGCTACCAGGTGAATTGGTGATGATTCCTACCTATTTTCAGACCTATGTAAGGTCCCCTACAACCTTTACACACCCTGGGTTTCCAATGGTTAGTCACCCCTGCAACGTTGGAAGCAATTTTGCACAGTCTTTCCTAACCGGGCATAGTCTGCTCGCCTAGGAATAGACTTTTGGCATGCTATAAGAAATCCTACTGATTCCTACTGTTAGCATATATACAATAAAGGAGCTTAGCCCCATTACCAATGTTCCCATACTTCTTGGTAAGGTGGGAGTGCGGACTAAAGCTCCATCTTTATTCCATTTGCCAGTCAAAACAGCAAGTATGGTAAAACACAGAAATTACAAGAAAGAAAAAAATTATATAACAACTATCTAATGGTGCAAAATAGAACTTCCAAAGGATTCAATACGTGCTGAAAGAATCCACAAAATTCCTCATTTAATTCATTCAATAGCTGCTACAGAAAACAAGAACATAAAACAAAATTTCCACGCCAAAATCACTGTTTCTTTTATTGTTCTCTTGAAACTACCAACATTCAAAACTTCTAACCCCTTGAAAAGGTCGAGATATCTCTTTTACAATGCATTGGAAATGGTTAGGTTTTCAATTTTTTCCTAAGAACGGCCAAAAGCTTGCCTTTGTAAAACACAGTGTGTTTTCCAATTTTTGACAAAAGCTTAGGAAACGACCACAAAAAGGATTCAAACCTTATTCAACTTTTAACCTAAGAACCAAAAGGTCCTCAAACACAATCTAAATGGTGTTAAATACCTTACACAACAAAATGAAAAGATTTTTAAAACAAGACTTCAAAATATGCTTGCACCTTGGCACCTTGGCAGGTGCTCCTGCACCATTTTTGATAGTGAATAGATGCCTTCCTTCATATAGTTTTTTTGATGTTGGTCAAGACAATGTTTTAATCAGATTACTCATGGAAGTTGCAAATGACAAGGTGGAAGGCCTTGTTTTTCAATATAGGTGCACATGCTCACAGTTTACAAACAGTGCTTGCAAACTTGGAAGTACTATGAATGGATAGTAATGGAAAATATAGTGGAAGTGCTTTATGTTTCTCATACAAAGGGTTTCTTGAGTTTCTTTATGTCAAGCATCAATAACAGTGGGGTATTATGAGAGGATATAAGTTTGGTGTCTACACTAGCAGTGAGTATTTCTATTTGCATAATATTGCAGAAACTTGATAATAGTATATGTATAATGAGTTCTCTACATACATGTTCTTTCTGCCAATTTTTGACAGTGCCTCTTGATCATAGTGACACAGTGATCATTCAGGAGTGATTGGTTGATGAAACTTAGTTTAATGTTTGATGTGACTATTTGGAAATAATAGAATTTAGTGGTTGTTTTCAGTTGGAACTTGTTGCTAAATTTATGACAAGTGTGAATGTCAGAGTTGCTTCATGAAAAAATTATTTGTATTCTTTTCATTTGATAATTCATTGGTCATTAAGAGTATATCTTTGAGTTTTGCAAATGGTCAAACTTTGTAAAGTGGTTGTGTAATAGTGAGCTATTGTGGTGCTTAAGGTTCACAAGAGAAGTGTAGATTTTGCAGTCATTATTTGTTGGAAATACTGAGAAAAAATGATGATAAAGGGGTCTTGATAACCTTGACAGTGATTATATTTTCTACTTAGTTGCAAGTCAGTAGAATGGAATGTGGAGTATTGTTTGTGAGATGTTTTTGGTGGTAATAATAGCCTATGATTTGGTTCTTTTATGTTGTGAAGTATTGATTGAAGGGGTAGTTTGCAGGTGTTATGTCAGTGTTGATATGCTAACAATACAATTTCCTTATCATTTCTATGCTATAGATAGTTTGTATTCACAGTTTCTACTTGATAATACAACAAATTTCTTGAATGAAACTCTTCCATACTAGTTAGTGGTGCAATGAATATTGGTTTACTGTCTACCATAGTATTTGGGTTTCCTTGATTTTCAAGACAAACTTTGTTTTTGATAGTTATTGAAATTCATGATAATGATGGTTGGCACCTTTTCTGTGAAGATATGCTGCATTCTTGTACATTAATGATAGACTACCAACATTCTCAATTTGTGATTGCTTGTATTATCTTGCACCATGCATTCACTTGAAAGTTGTTTTGGCAAGCAGTTTCTTCACATTGCATTCATCTTGGCAATGCTTTGGTCCATATTGCTTTGATTTGGTGATTCTGACATAACAAGTTTTGGTTCATGTTATCTACTAATGCTTTTCATGTCTTAGCAGTGGCAATGGTTTCACAAACACATCCTGGTGTGACCCTACTTGTACTTTGTTTGATGATAGTGACCTTATTTTTGATTAATGACAATGGTTTGATATGGGTTTCTCTCATTTTACATTTGAAGTTGGTACTTGATGGAATTTCATGATGATGTTCAAGTTCAAAAGCATAATCTTTGATTCTTGAGTAAGAGATTGCAAATCATGCATTATGGCTTGGATATTTTTCTTATGAAAATATTGCAGTAACATTTAGTGATCAAAGTATGCTCATCAATAGTGATACAAATTCTCTTTTTGATATGCAAATGGTCTCATTTATTAAGCACATGTTGGTGCAACAATATCCATGCTTGTTTTTTGTTATTTTTTTTACCTTTTGATCTAACAGGTGTTAGCTTTGCACTGTGACAACAACCTTATACACATCTGACCTTTGGAATTGTTTCCAAAAGGAGGAGAAGAGCATGTGATACATGGTTCATGATATTCTGATTTTGGTGCACAGGTTCATGGTGCTATTCTTTCTTTGGCAGGGTGCTTCTATAGGTGCTATTCTTTCAGGTTCTTTGGTAGGTTTGAAATCAATGCCAAAGGGGGAGTTTGTTGACCACTTTGACATTGGTTTTGGCATTGATGTCAAGTGTTTTCCTTGGCATACACAAAAGTGGCATATATTGAGATGCTCTCATTACTTTGGCATTTTAATGAAGGATATGAGGCATCTTAGCTTGGTTGACTTTGCATGAGCATTGATAATTCATTGAGGCAACAAAACTTTATGTGCTTATAGTTCTTTGGACACATTGATATATTTGTGCATCTTTGATTTGATACTTGGTACTTGTTTTTGATGTTGAGATAACATTTATTTAAGGGCTTTGGTACAATATTGTTACATGAGACTTATCTTAATCTTTGATACATTTGAAGACACAATGCATATTAGTGAAAAGGGAACTTTATCATGGTTTCATTGACTATTGCTAATGCAGTTTAAAAATTTTCATTACATTGGACAAAGAAATGATTATAGTGAACTTAGTTAATTGGAATACTATAGCTTTGACTAACATATAGTTTTTGTGCATTGGTGATTATGACATCGACATAAAGGTTGAATTATTTGATTACTCTCATGTAAATAAATTGTGATCGAAATAATGATTGGTGGTTGTGAAAGTTTCATTGGAAAAGGTATATCAACATAGTTACATGCCCTAAATATCATCATTTTCGCAAATAAAAGGCATCATTTATTCACAACTGACTTAGGGCTTGGAAGAAGTTTGGAGAAGCTTGGTGGAAACGATGGTTTTGTAGCTGATAGTTCAAAAAATGGTTTCAAGGTTTCAAAGGCAATTAAAGTTTTCAATGTTGCTCATTTTGGTAACTCGAATCCTTACTCTTTGTGGTATTTGGTTAATCTTGAAATGGTATTGTTCATGGTCATGTTGTTTTTAGAATTTTTTAATTATGTTACCCATTGCTAGGGCACGGGGTCACAAATCTTGTGGAAGTTTTAAAGCATTGTATAAATGTTGTGTATTGCATCTTGGTGTTGACTTGGACATGGGTTATATGTTACATTTGTATGTGTCTTTTGCTTAGCATAAACACATGGTTTATTCAAAGTGTCGACCCTGTATAAACAGTAGTTTAAGTTTGGTATAAACAAAGAGACCATAGTGGCATAAGCAATTATGAAGTTTTTAGTTTTACTTAAAGACAATTGGCAGCATACGTGATCTTGTGAATGATTATAAAAATAGTGATATTTTACTATGAAGGGTTTGATGCATATATGAGATTTATACTCTATTAAGAGTTAGGTTTATTTTTGTGTTGGAAGCTTTAATGAGCAATCTTTTATGAAAGATAGAAATCAATTTAAGTGCTAGTTTTATTTACATATAGATTCTTGTGTCTCTAGTTATAAATGAGACAAACAAGAAGTGTTATTAAGTGAAACAAAGGTGATACTTTGTATTGTTTCTTACAATATTATTTGATGAGAAATGTTGTTTTTTTCTAGTTATGTAGTTACTACCATGAAAGCCAGTGAGGCTATCATGAATTTCAATGAGGCTATAGTAACATGAAAAATCTAGTGAGGTTGTGTTTCGCAAGTGAGGCAGTTGTGTTTTACTAGTGAGGCAATTGTGTTTTCTCAGTGAGGTAGTTGTGTTTTCCAGCGAGGTATTTGTGTAGCCAGTGAGGCATAAATTGTAGCTAGTGAGGCATAAATTGTAGCTAGTGAGGCTTTTCCAGTGAGGCACAAAAAGTAGCCAGTGAGGCCCTGTAATCAATGGGAATTTATTAAGCCAGTGAGGCATTTTCCTGAGTGGTTTTTTATCCCTATGAGGGTTTTCCACTCATGAAAATACTGTGTTATGGTTTTTTTGTGTTATGCCTCTTTTGAGTTTTTCATGTGGTTTAAAATTTTGATATTGGTTGTCACAATATATTACATTATTGAAACTGATCTTTTCATGACTATAAAGAAGTTTTGTATTTTGAAAAAAAATTGAAATTGAATTTGGTTATTGAAACATTGATTCACCCCCCCTCTCAGTGTTTCCTATACTCCAATATAAAGTAGGCACCTAAGTTTGACCTATGATAGGTTGTAAGAGAATTTAAGAGTCATCTTCTATATTTAGTTAGTTATGATAGATTCTCTTATAGTTGTAAGAGTTGTCATATATGACAAATTCTATGACATTGTAAGGCATTTGTCATACCTA
Source organism: Sequoia sempervirens (assembly GCA_007258455.2). Classification (NCBI taxonomy): domain Eukaryota; kingdom Viridiplantae; phylum Streptophyta; class Pinopsida; order Cupressales; family Cupressaceae; genus Sequoia; species Sequoia sempervirens. Next base: position 40,855 of record VDFB02007818.1, on the reverse strand, counting down.
TTAGGGGAAAATTTGGAGTAGCCAAGTATGGAGGCATGTAAGGGAGGTTAGGAATCATGTGACAAGTGTCACAGGAGTCAAATATGTGTTTGAAAAATGTGCCACATGGATTTGGACGCCCATCTCTTGTAGCTTGTTATAGAAGCTACCTTCATGCTTGTATTCTCTATATATTAGATGTCTTGGAGTGGGTTTAGTATTTTGTATTTGCAGGTATTGTTATGCTGTCAGAATTACTCTAGAATTCAACACTTGTGTATACTCCTAAAGAAATTGCATTGCAAGTGTGTTGTAAGCACCATTGATTTGATAATATATTGTGCACATTTTGGAGTGTGGGGTTTTTCACCCAAAAGGGTTTTCCCCACGATACACTAGTAGATTTTGGTAAATAAATTACTAGGTGACTAAAAATTTTAGTCACAACAACTAAAAATGACTAAATTATACTCATTTTTTGCAACTCAACTATAAATGAGTAAATAAATGACAAATTTGGTTGTTGACTAAAAAATTATTTAGTCATAGAAATAAAAATGACTAAATAGTTAGTTGTCAAATCCAAAGTAGACAAAAATTTTAAAAAACAAATCGGCCAATTATTGGTGTGATGTATTCATGCATGTGATGTATTGGCACGATTATTCATGTTCATTGCACATTCATTCATCTCGCTTGACCTCGCTTCATTCGTTAGCCTGACATGAGGCATTTTGATCAATTATAGTAGCTACTTGCATGGGTGATAAGGATTCAGAGAGGACTTGGAGACTTCTGAAAAGGTGGGAAAGGGCAAGGAATTCAGAGTTTTTTGCAATGAATTTGAATTCACCGAGGCCCTCTATAGAAAAATTGGATTTGGGGATGCCCTCTATAGTGAATTTAGAGGTAATTCAAAACCCTCATTACATTAAACACAAATTCAAAAAGCTCATTACAATCTACTATTCTTAATAATCTATTGCACTTAATAATGCTCTTTTACAATCTTGTCATTTTTCTACTTCATAATGTGTTCAAGCTAAATATAATAAAATTTTGGTGTCAGTGCCAAAATAGAATTTTATCAAACAATTTTGATACATTTTCACAACAAGCGCAAACTGTCCTTGTGCAAAGTAAACATGTCCTAGATTTACCCACACATCAAGCATTTGAACAAAGATGTTTCCTGCATCACCTTCTTGTACTTGTGTAAAGATTTCATTTGCAATATAAAATTGACCCCTTTTAGCTAGCACAATGGCTTCCCCATTTGTAGCATAAAAATTTCCTGGTCTTTGTGCGAACACTTTACAATGGTTGCCTCTTTTGCGGCATAAACATTTTCACTACAAGCACAAAATGTCCTTGTGCAAAGTAAACATGTGCTAGATTTACCCACACATCAGGCATCTGAACAAAGATGTTTCCTATAGTAGCTTCTTGTACCTATGTAAAAACTTCTTTTGCAATATCAAATTGACCCCTTTCAGCTAACACAATGGTTGCCCCATTTGCAACATAAATATTTCCTGGTCTCTGTGCCAACACTTAAGTGGCCCCTTTTATGACATTAAGATCCTCTTGAGTTATTATTATACTCCTATTTTCCAAGAGAAAAATTCCCAAGGCCCATGGGAAATGAACGATGAGAATTTGAGTTTCAATTTGGTTTCATTTCAAAAAGGGGACATTACATTGTACAAGATTTGTTTAACAACAAAATAATTTAATCCACCTATTTGGGACTGTAAAATAAAAATAGATGAGTTAATCTGATAGAAAGATAAAGCATATTACATTGAAGGATACATAAAATTTTCTAAAATAAATACTAAAATAGGTTGCCCATAAAAAACAAGAAAGAGGAAAAATGAAAAGATAACATACAAATGATTCATTTGAGGTTTTTGATAAGATCTCATTTAACTATATCAAATGGATTTGGAAGGGACAAAGCATATTTGATTGACTAAAATTTTGAGGTAGCTTATCCATCATCATTTCTTCAAATATGTTTCTACAATGCACCAAGGCTAGAAATTATTGGGGATGCACTTAAGGTGGATAAAAACTCATCAAATGATTTATGTATGCTTGGAAACATGGAATTGAAAATAGATGATTGGATTAAAGAAAAAGAAACAATTAAAGTAGCACACCAACTTGTCTTGGATGATGAAGAAAAATGAAAAGTTTATGAAGAATGAAGGATTCAGATGGAAAGGAGAAAGCAAGAGGAAGAACTTTGGTGGGTGATGTAAAAAGAGGAGCAATTTGAATGTGTGAAGGAATTATGGAAGAGTAAGTGTAAGGACAATGATGGTGTTGGTTATTCTAAGAAGAAATGAAAGAAGGAAAAGAAGAAAAAGAAGAAGGATAAGGACCACAAGGCTTATGATTCTTATATGGAGGAACCTGATGTTTCCATGAAAGATGAGACAAATAATATGAGTGATAAGGAACAAGATGATGCAGAAAATGCCCAAGATCTTCTTGTAGTTGCAAGTCTAGAAGACTCTGATGATGGCGAGACAAATTCTCTAGTTTCAAAAAAATCACGAAGGAGACATGCATACTCTAATTCTGAAGATGATGAACCATTGTAGAAATAGAGTTTGAGAGAAGATGATCCATATGATGATGATGTCTAGGCTTCTTGAGCTTTAACCAAACCTAGCTCCTATTTTCCAAGAGAAAAATCCCCAACGCCCATGGGAAATGAATGATGATTGTTGGCATTTGAGTTTTTATTGGTTGGCATTAGATTGCCATTGATGTCAACTCAATGAATATAATGTTTGTATGCAGCTATAGGAATATGAATAGCTACAAAAACATCTCAGTTTGTAGTTACAGTTGAGTGCAGTTCAAGCGACAGGAAGTTCACTGCCTAGTGACAGGAGCTTCACAGTGACGGGTTAAACAAAGTCAAAATGACTTTTAAAAAGCCAATTACGATTTTAATATGTAGTTAGCTTTAGAGAATATTGACATGGCATACACGTGGAAAAGAATTAGTGGCATGATTATGTGTTAGTAATAACTTGGTGAAGAAGTGAAGATTTGATAGATTAACTCATGTTTATCATGCAAGGGTTTTATTCATGTGTAGATTTTTGCTGGAAGAAGCTACAGAAGATTGGATTGACTTCTGTCAGTTCTCAGATTGTTTGACAACTATAGGATAAGGTGCAACAAATTTAACTCTAAGTTGAGGTATTTTTTTAAACACAAGGTAGGGTTGTTTAAACCCTAAGTCGACACCTCACTATGGTAAGGCAGATATATCATATTTTTTTGTTTTTTAAAAATATGATTTCCTTGCTTTTGGGCTGCATTGAAATGGTTTGAACAAAATCTGATTTTATTCCTTACTTAGCGGAAAAGATTCTGTAGCAATTGATTGAATGAAAAGATGTTTAAATCTTTCATCTAGGTTTCTATTTATTATTGATTTGATATCAGTTTTGTCTGGGAAAAGAAAACATTCGATGCATATCAGATTTTATTATTGATTCTTTGCTTGGAGGTGAAGTTTATTTCTATAGTAGTACGAGATGAAAAAATTTTCAAATCTTTTTTTAAAAGATACCTCTTGCAGAGTTTGGCGATGCCCTAGATAAATTTATTTATTGAAAATTAGACATTGCAATCAGATTTGTAAGCTACATATAATACTGGGCAGATTGAAGCTACAAGGATTTGATTTTGTTTTGATTAAAAAACAAAAGAAGAAGTTTTTTTTATGGCAGCTAGTCTAGAAAGAAGATGCAACATCGAATCATTCAGTTTCTCAAGAAGAATATTAAATATCTGCAGGTGGAATATCAGAAGTAGAGTAAGATTTAAGTCTTAATGATCTACAGACTGCTACAGGAAGTTATCAGAAATCTGCAGTCTGATTGCTACATAAAATCCAAAATGTTACTGTTAGAAAATTGCAAAATTATTTGATTAAACATTAGGGCTATGAATTTTATGTGTGATCTTCAGGAGTGTTATATAACAATGTTTTTATTCATTTTAAAAAGTTGTATGTGTGTGTGAGTGTTCTTCTCTAGTGTGTGTAGAGAAGAGTGGTGGGTGAAGTGATTAGATGACTATAAAAACAAAGTATGTATTTTTTGAGTGAAGATTGTTCTTATTTTTTTCTGCATATGGGTGTGAAGGCATGAGTTAAGATTGAAGAGACTTAATGTGTGGGTGTAGAAGAAATCACAGAGATTGGTGTGAAGTTGAAAGAGAGCAGAAAGGAGTCATTCAAGAACACTTGCAAAGTTAGTTGATGATTGAAGACCGAAGGTTGTTAGAGGACAACAAAATCAACAAAGTCTTCATAAGTTCAGGAATTTATATGAGTTGCAAAATCTCATCTGTAACATGATACAAAAATTGTAATCAAAATTTTCTTATTTGTAAACTCATTTGAGTGGGTGCTTAGATTAGGGGTAGAAGCTCCTTTGAGTTGGTGCTCATAAACTTGGGATAGGTGTTCCTTTGAGTTGGTGCTCATAAATCTGGAGTTGGTGTTTCATTGGGTTGGTGCCCATACATTGTAACAGAAGAACTTTTACATTGTGAGGCTAGATTGGAGCAATAGCCTCCAACAACTATTCTCACCGAGGTTTTTTTCCCATCTTGGGTTTTCCTTGTACATCTTGTGTTATGGGATGCCTTTTGTGTGATTGGTTTAATTTCCTTACCTTTGGTTCAGGTTTATGCTTTTAGAGTTTATTGTTACATTGCTTAGAAAGTTGTAAATTGCTGCTCACTAATTCAGCCCCCCCCCTCTCAGTGGTCTTTGTGTTCCTTCAATTGGTATCAGAGAGTTTGATTCCCTGTTAGAAAGCTTTCTCTAGCTTGGGTAGATTTTGGTTTGTGAACACAATGTCTACGCATGAATCTTCCTCTGTTAAGATACCTATGTTTGATGGTACCAACTATGCCTTTTTGAGTAGAAGAATGGAAACCTACTTGTCTTCTTTATGTTGTGATGTATGGCTGAGTGTCAAGAATGGTTACAATGTTCCCCAAACTCCTCCAACTGATCCTAATGCTAAAAAGGAATATGAGCATAATGCTAAGGCCAAGCATGCTATTCTTAGTGGATTGTATGATACTGAGTTTGTCAAAGTAATGCACTACAAATCTGTAAAACAAACATGGGATAAGCTACAAAAGATTTATGAAGGTGATGAGAATGTGAAGGAAGCTAAGTTGCAAAATATTAGAGCTCTTTTTGAAGGCCTGAAGATGAGAGAAGATGAAAATATTTTTGATTACTTACTAAGAGTAGATGATATTTTTAATGTTGTAAGAGGACTTGGAGAACAAATTGAAGATAATGTAATTGTCAAGAAAGTTATGAGGTCATTAACAACAAAATATGATACTAAATTTTCTACCATAGAAGAAGCTAGAGACATGAAGACTTTCTCTATGTGTGAATTATTTGGTTCATTATCAACCTATGAGATGAGGATTGTGAGTGTTGAACCCTCTAAGAGAGAAGTTGCCTTCAACTTGGTGAAGAAAGGAAAAGAAGTAGCTGCAAATGTTGATCAAGAAGATCTTGACAATGTTGAAGCAAACTTTGTCAAGAAGCTGAAGAAGGGATCAGGAAAATACAAGGACAAGTTTCTTTTTAAGTGTTTTAATTGTGGCAAGATTGGATATTTTTCTGCTAATTGTCCTTATGTGAAGAAGGAAGAAAACATTGAAGAAACTAAAAATTTCAGACCTAAGAAGTACTACAAATCCAAGAAGAAAAAATTTAAGAAAAAGAGAAGCCTTCTCACTATTGAAAGTGAAACATCAAATGATGAAACTGATTCAACTGAAGATACTAGTGAAGATGAGAAAGAGGTTAATCTCTTCATGGCTCAAGAAGTTCTAAATGAAAAGAAGAATTCAAAGATTGAAAATAATGCTCAATCTGAAAATAAAAAAATAGTTGATAGTGATGAGGAAGATGAAGTTGATGCTGAGGTTGATCTTGAAGGAGAGCTGATTTGTGCTCTTAATGAATTAGACAAGTTGAAGAAAGAGCATACCAAATTAAAGAACAATGCCTCAAAATAAAAATAATAGTTAGAAAAGAGTATTGTTACTCTAAAGACTCGGATGGAAGAAACAAAAGGAATAAGTGATGTTTTGAAGTCAAAAGTTGAGGCAAAGCAAAAAGAATGTCATGTGTTGGAACAAGAAGTTGTAACTCTGAGGAAAGAGTTAGAAGCTTGTCAAGAAGACTTAAAGTTGAGAATGAAAAATGAGAGCAACACTAATGCTCTCAATGATATACTTGGTAAGCAGAAAAAGAACAAAGATTATAGTGGTGTTGGCTATGAACATGGTGAGAGCTCAAATATGGGCAAAAAACTCAAGAAGAAAATTGTTTTCACTGCTAACACAAGTGAAAACGTTGCTGCCCCAAAGTATAGTGATGTTGCTGCCCCAAATAATAACAACCCAAGAGATGGTATTGATGTTGCAACAAGAGAAAATGTTGTTGTCTCAAAAGATAGTGTTGTTTCCCCAAAGGATAACTCTGTTGCTCTACAAGTTAATGCTGCTACCCCAAGGATGAGAGGGTCTACTGCTGCTATGAATACAATTAGAAGTGTTCCTCGATATAATAATTGGTATACCCCTAAGTTTTATGGCTATTTCTTCATATGCAATGCATTTGGTCATAAGTTTATTCATTGCAAAATGGTGAATAGAGAAGCTCCAAATTTCATGAGAAAAAATCCATTTGCACCATTGAGAGATTTGGATGTAGAGTGTTACAATTGCAATAATCTTGGACATAGAAGTTCATATTGTAAAAGTTTAAATCAGTCTAGTAAAAGCTTCAACTTTCCTATGTCCAATGAGAAGATTGAATGTTATTATTGTCATAACTATGGACACACAACAAAGTTTTGTAGAGAAAGATCTACTAAACTTGAGAAGAATGTAGTTGTTGCCCCCAAGAACAAAAATGAAGAAAAAGTAGCAGCAAAGAAGAATGAAACCAAACAAGAGTGGAATGAAGTGAGTAAAGATAAAGTTCAATCAAGCATATTAGCTCAAACATTGTAGTGCCTCCTGTGTTACTATACTCCTATGATACCTTTCTCTGTGTGTGGTTGTTTCTGTTCGAATACTGTTTATGCTTGATACATTCTTGAGACTTCGATGGTGACTGTTTCATCTATTTGACTTGTGTGTTTTTTTGGATGCTCATAATACTGTTTCATTCTGTTGATGATATAATGTTGCATGGTGTTTTCCTTTATTTGATTATGTGATATTGTGTGGTTACGTAAATGTTTAATGCTTGCTTCATGATAGTAACGATGATGTGTTATTGTTGAGAGTCGGTGAGAGGGATGGTGTTGCATCACTCATCCGTGAGTGCCCTGCTACACTGCAATTCTCTCTCATGGTGTGCATGGCATTAGATACATATATGTTGTTTCAACAATCAGTTTTATGCAGGATTGCAGGTACCCAAGCCTCGATTCCATCTGCACTGTCAAGATAGGGCGAGCCTCATAAATTCCCAATGGGTATGAAGTTGAAAATGGATTTGACAAGAAAACATTCATGTCTGCGTCCGTCATGTCGTCCATCAGTACCCGTCTTGTTTGGTATCATTTTGTTTTATGTCGTTCGTTTTAAGTCATAAATTTTAATGTGTTTATTGTTTTATTTAGATGTGTATCATTGTTGCTAGTTGGTTAATTTAATTCAATAATGGTTAGTATTATAGTTGAAATTAAACATTTAAATTTAATCATTAATGTGAGTTGTGGGGAAAATGCCAAGATTTAATCAAATAAATAAATTAGTTGCAAATTTTAATGTTTAAATAAATAAATAAATGAATATTTTGTTATTTAATAGGGGTAAATTTAAATATATATATTATTCCACCTGATAAAATGTTAAAACTGTGGAAGGTTTATGTTTAATTTAATTAATTTAATTAAATTTAATAATGTGATAAATTGATCTTCGGGTAATATATCAAAATGAAGGTGAAAACCATTTGAAAAGGGTAAATTTTAAATATATATATATTTATTTATTTATTTAAAAGAATTCAATGGTTGATTCAATAAATTAAGTGACAATGATTACCCGATAAAATATTAAATTAATTACAACAGTTGAAAATTATTAAGGTTGGAAACTTAGTGGAGGTAGGTTAATGAAAAAGTGTCAGGTGGTGAAAATGAAAATTGTGATTTAGCCACCTGTCAATTGTGATTTAGCAACCTATCTCATTGCATTTCAAGCACTACTGAGTTTTCCTTATTAAAAATTGGGGGACACCTATCAATTGTGATTTAGCAACCTATCTCATTGCATTTCAAGCACTATTGAGTTTTCCTTATTAAAAATTGGGGGATGGAAACAAGGATTTTTTCACGGGGAATTTTCATAAAAAAAAAAAAATGGAGAAAAGAATTTGTGATAGAGTAGGTGCGAAATATTGAGGTAAGTCTCCTTGTCTTTATATATATTAATTTGGTATAGAAGATGTGAGAAATGAAAGAGAACATCAATAATTTGAAGCAAAGAAATACTTCTCCCACATTCACATGAAATGGGACTCAAAAGTAGATATGATATTTCTCCTCTTACTAAAGGTAGTTATATTTTCCACTCCATTCTTAAATGAAAAATTCTTTTTTTTTACTTAAGGTTTTCATCTTCAGTTCATGAGAAAACCAAATCTGGTTTGTGAGTAAATTGTGAGAGAATATTTAATACAATGAAATAATCCTCAAAAAGTGGGTTTCAGTTTAATCTGTTTCTTGACTTCTATGTAAGGCTCAATTTTGCTTGATTGTAAAAATAGTTTTGTATGAAGGAACATTTGTTTTATTTTGTATAAGCTCCTTGATTTCATTAAAATAACATCCCTGATTCTTTGGAAACTTATTACGAGGTCTAATCTCCCCCACCCCTGTAAGAGGAACCTTGAAATCCTTTTAAAATAAGTTCTTGTTAATTAATAATATGAAATAATTTTAAATGGGTTCTTTTTTTAAATAATAATAGAAATATTAAAATGTAGAAAATTCACCATTAAGATAAATCTTTACTATAAGTACTAAGTAAGCATTAATAAATAAATATTATTATTACCAGTAGAGGATTAAATTAATGATAGTATTGATAAACTTAATACAAATCTTTTTCCCTTACAATTATATTAGGGAGAATAAATTAATTAATACTGGTATTAAGTGAATATAGTAAAGTTAATTCAAAATTTTAAGTAAAAGTCTTTTACCCTTACAAACTATATTAGGTAGAATATTGGAGTATTAAGTGAATATAGTAAAGTTAATTTGAATTTTAAATAAATAAAAAATATTTTACCCTTACAAGTAGAATATTGGAGTATTAAGTGAATATAGTAAAGTTAATTTGAATTTTGAGTAAAAATATTTTATCCTTACAAGGTAGAATAGATTAATTGTTATTGGAGTATTAAGTGAATAATATTAAAGTTAATTTGAAATTAAAGTAAAAATCTTTTACCTCGGATAGAATGAAGATGTAGTCAATTTATACTAGATAGAGGATAAGCAATGTTAGCAATTTAAAATATATTATTGCTGCGAATCCTTCTCTCCATGCAAAAGAACCGAATATGGATGAATTCATATTTATTTTTTATTTGACAAATATTTGCATAACTCTAAAGTAAATATGCAAAATATTTAACAAAACAAATATCTAAAATTAATTTTTTGAAAGCTAATTGGCTCAAAAGTTTTGAGCGATAAGGGCGATTTTCCCGGCTCCATTATCATAGTTGCGATTTTCCCGCTCCATTATCACAATTTCCAAAATAGTTCATTTTATTTTAAGTAAATTTAATTTCACTAGTCTATTTACTTTCCCAACACTAATTCTATATATATATATTAAGATTACTAAATTGTAAAATAAATTTAACTCAACTATTTTAAACATATAATTTTTTTCACCACAAAGTACATTTTTCCACCACAAAGTTAAATTTTATCTATGGAAATATTTATTTGCATTTTTGAACTCTTCAAAAGTTTTTTTTCCCTCATTCAACACATTAATTACTTTTTCTTCATCCTAAACATTTATTTACTTGTTATATGTTAAAATATAATTTAAAAATTATTATATAATATATAAAAATATATACTATAGAATACACAACATCTACTATATAATTTAATATATTTTTAGTATATTATATTATGAAAATATTTTTAATTATTATATATTATATTAATATATTAAATTATCATGTAATATATTAATTTTAACACTATATTATAATATATATTCTATATAGCATATATAACATCTAATATATAATTTAATATATAGATAATAATTTTATAATATTATATGATAATTTTTAATATTATGATATATTATTAGTGAGGCTAAATTTGTAACTAGTGATTAATGTTGCTTATTTCAACCAATCAAAATTCATAATTTTGTTTTCATTCATTATATTTTTATTTTTATTTTTAACTTTTATAAATTTCAAAATCATTTATCTCAAATTTAATATTTTAGTTTTCCAATTTTATAGCTTCAATGATTATAAGAAATTAAATTAAAAATTCTTAAAAAAAAACTTTTCAAAAAAATTTAAACAAATGAGAATTCATATTTATTTTTTATTTGACAAATATTTGCATAACTCTAAAGTAAATATGCAAAATATTTAACAAAACAAATATCTAAAATTAATTTTCTGAAAGCTAATTAACTCAAAAATTTTGAGCGATAAGGGCGATTTTCCGGCTCCATTATCATAGTTGTGATTTTCCCGCTCCATTATCACAATTTCCAAAATAGTTCATTTTCTTTTAAGTAAATTTAATTTCACTAGTCTATTTACTTTCCCAACACTAATTCTATATATATATTAAGATTACTAAATTGTAAAATAAATTTAACTCAACTATTTTAAACATATAATTTTTTTCACTCCAAAGTATATTTTTCCACCACAAAGTTAAATTTTATCTAATGGAAATATTTATTTGAATTTTTGAACTCTTCAAAAGTTTTTTTTCCCTCATTCAACACATTAATTACTTTTTCTTCATCCTAAACATTTATTTACTTGTTATAAGTTAAAATATAATTTAAAAATTATTATATAATATATAAAAATATATACTATAGAATACACAACATCTACTATATAATTTAATATATTTTTAGTATATTATCTTATGAAAATATTTTTAATTATTATATATTATATTAATATATTAAATTATCATGTAATATATTAATTTTAACACTATATTATAATATATATTCTATATAGCATATATAACATCTAATATATAATTTAATATATAGATAATAATTTTATAATATTATATGATAATTTTTAATATTATGATATATTATTAGTGAGGCTAAATTTGTAACTAGTGATTAATGTTGCTTATTTCAACCAATCAAAATTCATAATTTTGTTTTCATTCATTATATTTTTATTTTTATTTTTAACTTTTATAAATTTCAAAATCATTTATCTCAAATTTAATATTTTAGTTTTCCAATTTTATAGCTTCAATGATTATAAGAAATTAAATTAAAAATTCTTAAAAAAAAACTTTTCAAAAAAATTTAAACAAATGAGAATTCATATTTATTTTTTATTTGACAAATATTTGCATAACTCTAAAGTAAATATGCAAAATATTTAACAAAACAAATATCTAAAATTAATTTTCTGAAAGCTAATTAACTCAAAAATTTTGAGCGATAAGGGCGATTTTCCGGCTCCATTATCATAGTTGTGATTTTCCCGCTCCATTATCACAATTTCCAAAATAGTTCATTTTCTTTTAAGTAAATTTAATTTCACTAGTCTATTTACTTTCCCAACACTAATTCTATATATATATATTAAGATTACTAAATTGTAAAATAAATTTAACTCAACTATTTTAAACATATAATTTTTTTCACTCCAAAGTATATTTTTCCACCACAAAGTTAAATTTTATCTAATGGAAATATTTATTTGAATTTTTGAACTCTTCAAAAGTTTTTTTTCCCTCATTCAACACATTAATTACTTTTTCTTCATCCTAAACATTTATTTACTTGTTATAAGTTAAAATATAATTTAAAAATTATTATATAATATATAAAAATATATACTATAGAATACACAACATCTACTATATAATTTAATATATTTTTAGTATATTATCTTATGAAAATATTTTTAATTATTATATATTATATTAATATATTAAATTATCATGTAATATATTAATTTTTTTTTTTTGATACGCACGAGATAGATTATATTGAAATAAAGGAGAATTACAGTCGTCTGCAACGCAGGAAAAACAGCCATCACCACCGTCGAACATGTTAACCCAACTAACCCAAATCGGGATTTCCATAGACCCGTACATGCAACAACCGCTACCCAAAAAGACTTTGAGGATATAGACGAGGGGTCACATACCGACCCTCAACCAGCTTAATACAGAGATGCCAAAAGACAGAAAACATAAGAAATAGCTAAAGACATTTCAGACCCAGAGCCAACCTTTACAGGAAACCGTTAACCTCCGCAAAGCAGACAAAGCCCTCCACCCAATCCATTCCCTCCGTCGGCACCAGCTGCAATTTACGTTTCAAGAATTCCACGGCCACGTCCGCAAGCTTTCTGTGGCGGGACAAAGCTGGCCCTTTGAGGTCAAGGAGGAAGGGATACACCTTGATAGCTTCCTCCAAATTCCATAGGAGGGGCAAGTCAGCCGGGCGCGGAATGCCTTTGCCTAGGAGGGCCACCTTCAACGTATCTTCCAGACCACCGAGTAAATCCATGCGGAACAAACGCTCCATCAACTCCCGCGCCAACTTCTTCGGGGTTGCCAAATCCAAAAGCACCGCAAGGAAACGCGAGGAAATATGAGCATTGTCTCTAGCAAATTCCTCTTCTCAGCAGGTGTTCCTTCCCTAGAACCATCTTTACCGCAACCAACAACACAGGATCGTCCTCTAGCAAAATACGTTTCAGTCTCTGGTCTGTGATCTCCCTGAAGGCAATTTGTCTCTCCAAGGCGAACAGAGAGACCGGCGTGTCGACGCCGAAACATTCTAGACCATCCAAAGAAATATATATGGTGAATTTCGATTTCTTCGACCCTTCCATGATGCCAGCTCCACCCTGCACATGAGCAAAACAAAACCAGAATACAAAAACCATGCACCGAAATGAATTTAATGGAGCCATCAATAAACCCGTGAGAGCCCGCTTGGCCTTCGCACAAGTGCCGAGAGGAAAGGACGATCATCACATCCTTGCAATGAAAGATGGCTACGGATATGATTTGAACTCCTTAAACTGTAATCACTTCAGAATAAGAGAGCCGCCACCCGGCCAAACAACAATCATGTCACCGGTTGCCGTGCACTACGTGTCGCCAAATGGGAGACTTGAAAGCCAAACCAAACCTCCGTTCAGACACACATTAAATCCCCACATAAAACTGGCCGATCTCATTAAGAGACCAACATTCCCTACTATGGGATACGGATGTCCAAGAGATGACATGGAAGTGTCACCTCAGCCTCCACTCCCTCCGTCTCAAGCCAACTCACACACCCTCAGATTAGGTGTCGAAAGAGAGGCTGTGGAGGGACCCACCCATCCACCCACATGTAATATATTAATTTTAACACTATATTATAATATATATTCTATATAGCATATATAACATCTAATATATAATTTAATATATGGATAATAATTTTATAATATTATATGATAATTTTTAATATTATGATATATTATTAGTGAGGCTAAATTTGTAACTAGTGATTAATGTTGCTTATTTCAACCAATCAAAATTCATAATTTTGTTGGGGTTGGGGCCCTAGCTCGGTTGGCTAAATATTTCCTATTGCAGTACGACATGCTACCCGATTCCTGCAGTCTAAAAAAAAATCATAATTTTGTTTTCATTCATTATATTTTTATTTTTATTTTTAACTTTTATAAATTTCAAAGTTAACTGTCTCTGCTGCACCGCTTTCTTTACACTCAAAATCCCACGCATTATGAACACCTATAGGGTGTAATAACTTCCAAATTTATCACTCTGAAATTGCGTTAAATGGCCATGCTTAAGAGCAAGCAAATGCACTTCTAGGGAGATGTCAAAGTTTAGCTTGGCTATGTTGATATTATTTCCACTCCAAATCTCAATATATTGATGATATGTTTTTGCATTAACATAAGGCCTGATGCATCCACAACTGGAGGTTGTATAAGGTAATATCCATTCTAAAGGATCATTTATTCCTATTCAAATATGTGGTTTTTGTTACTTCCCTCACTCCCTCTAGCTTTGATGGTGTATAAAATGATTTATTTTTCCTTTTTTTATTTGGGATATGATATAAAAGTTAGAAATTGATAAAATTTATCTTTTTCTTATGAGATAAGAACTCTACAAAACATGGTCTTGTACAGTTGATTAATTTTTGGAAGTGTTATATAGATCACTTATATTCTAGTGCTTGGAGTGCTTTGGAAATATGGAGGAAAACACGACAAGCCCCAAAGGAATAGAATTCATAAAAATCATAAAAAAATATGGTAGTAGTTTTGAAGCATAAATACAAATTCTTGAATTCTCGTAGTGATGTTTTAATTATGTAAAAATTTGGAAGGTCTGAGTTGTGTTTTGTTGGGGTTTATAAAGGCGTTGAATTTGGGGTGAGGGAGAAACAGATAGAGAGTAAAAGTGAAATGCAAGTTCTTGACCAGTCGTCCTTTGAAGAAGTGGTGCTAACTGTGTTGATTTGTATTTAATGGGTACTTGGAATTTTAAATGTTGTGTGAAGTTCAAATTTTTTAACCATGATCTCTTTTTTGAACCATAATCTTTTAAGAAAAATGGTTTAGGCTTACCTATTCGGAAGTAAATTTGATTTATTTTTTTGTGGCTCAAATATTTTTTCATTCCAAAATTATATTTTTCAATTTATAGTTTTTTTTTAATAATTTGGGTGTAGATAAAAATGTTTATCTATCAATTAGTTATTTTAAATGTCAATTTGATCACTAAATAGAGTGATTAGTAATATGTTAAATTTTAGAATGGTTTATTGTGTCCTTCTAGAAAGGTAAAGGTGGTTTTTATTAAAGGAACTACCAAGCCAACTATTTATTGGGTGTATGCGACCACACTTATGGAAGCCCACAAGCAAACAACAATGTAAGGAACTTGGCATATGTTCAGATGTAGGGTATGTATACATTGTCTTTGCTCCCAAATGGAATTTTACTTGCTCTTTTGATTTTTGTTTTCTCGATTTTCCTCGGTCCTCATGTTAGGTTTTTTTTTTAAAAAAAAATGGGTCGGGTATTGTACATGCCAAAAGAAACGAGGCTCCCTAGGACATAAACAAGTAGATTTCGACATATTTGTTGAATGGGTACTTTCACTTTTCTCTCCATTTACAAGTCTACATATTTTGACATGAGTAATTGATATTGAGCCCTACTAATTGATTTCCTTCATTTTTTTCCTCTTTGTAGGGCGTTGATTATCTTAAATATGATAATTGTTACAATGATGGATCTAAACCTAAAGCTCAGTAAGTCTTTGTTCCAAAGTTATATTTTGGTTTATGGCATATTCTATATTGAACTCAGGTTTCCTCCATTATCACAATTTTACAGGTATCCAAAGATGTGTGATACAATTTTGAAGACTATCTACACTCAATGGTAGAAAATATCCAAGACCATCCTTGAGCTGGAGTAGGATTTGAAAAAGTGCATCCTCAAAAAAGGCATGATGGGACAATCATGAGCAATAATGACCAAGGACATTTGATTTGGATCCAATAGATAGCTGGAAGACAACACTCAAAATGTTGAGAATCTACATGTGTTATATTCAACAGTGATATTAAATAATAATTCAAAGATGATAAATAACACGCAATGTATGATACATGATAGAGATGAAGAATTAGAATGAAGAACTATATTAAATTATGTATTTTCTAATGGCATACTGTTAGGGGAAATGCATGATTGTCTATCTTCCTTGCTATGTCTAGATCCTATGACCACTCTTGTTCTTATTATTGCAAGGAGAGAAAAAATAATTATATGAATGAATGGATGTTGGGGTGCAGGAACGAAGGCCATTTAAAATCAAGGTATATGAGTAAGTTTATAACTATATTATATAAAAATATCCACCATGAGATGAGGATATGAGAACAAGGTCCTCATACATACATTGGCATTTCCTTGTTAAATTTAAGAGCACTAACTCTCATTTTGTTATATATTATAACATGTACTCGTGAGATTTATTGGTTATTTGGATAATATTGGTGACATTGTATCAAGAATTAACTCTTGTTGTGATCAAATTAGATTCAAATATTCAAGCATGCACCCTTAGAATATTATTGGTATGCCCTTAGTTTAGATGCTCTACTTGTGGGAACTTATGTAAATAGCATTACTTAAATAAGTCTAAGGCCAATATATGTGCTTTTGGCAAGTCTTATAGATAAAAGAGAGATATTATTGTGACTGGTCAAAAAAATATATGTCTATTTGACCAAACCAACATCCTTCCATCTTGGTCTAGAATGAGTGCTTGGAATAACGGAAAGGAAATTCATTAATACACTATGGATAAAGGAAATCTATCATCTATTGTAATAGCAAACATGTATGCAAAACATAGAAACATACAAAAGGAATGTGGGACAAACTTCCCCTATAAATATAAAAGCATGTATGTGTCGCATGAACTGTGTGGATTTGGCCAAGGTTTCACAATAGCTAATGACTTTTTCCAAACTGTGGATGGAGTTTTGTCTTTATATTCTTTTAAAAATGTGTTTCTAGGTGTTGTGGAAGGCACTTTTCTGTTTTAATGTATCACAGGTATTTTGGATTTTTAACTTCAGGTTTTTCTAAAATATGCTTTGAAGTGCTTTGGAAGGCACCTTTTTGTTTCAATATAACAAAATATTTGGTGGTCTAACACATGACACTACTTTTGTATCTTTTAGATTTTTTATATGTATCATAATTCATAAATCTAGTTATAGAATTGGAAGCTCAAAAGTTACAATGTATGGAAGCAACCTTTTTTTGCACAATTGGAATCTAATGAAGTAAAGTTAGATCAATCACATTTTATTTTATTTTGGGGGAAGTTGTCACTTTTTGTTCATTTTTCTAGATAAGTGGTTAATTATGTCATTCTTAAAAATATACTTTACTTTGATCTTAGAAATATTTGTAAGGGAGGAAGCAATTTCCACATATAGAAATTAGAGATTTTTTTTGTAATTTCTGCATCATATCATTTTTTTAAAATTTAATTCAATATAATGATGTATATGGTATGTTTTCTTAGTGTTTTTAAGAGCTATCTTTGATGGCTGAGGATGTTAACATAACACATGTTCCATTTTCTTTTTATGGTGTTATGTTCAATATACTTGTAAGGACTCTAGAGTCAGAACTATTAAAGCCAAATATGCCATGGCTTGTGGATGTTGTAGTATGTGTACTGTTGGATTTCTTTGTATCCTTTATCATAGTTCATAATTATCTTTTTTTTTTTGTATTAATTCATACTCAGCTTGCATTTTTGAATAACAACTTATTTTATTCAAGCTTGACATTTAAGGTTATAAGTGCTTATGAATAAAGAAATGTGATGCTTAACCAAATTCCATAGATTATGGCCCAGTTCACTTTTTACAAGCTAAGAGAAATGAATAATTATGAAGACGGAGATTTATTGCCTTAAATGTGTACTGGGCATTCTCATTGTGTTCAATAGTGGAAATAGTGTATGGTTTAAAACAATGAGATGTTGGTTAGAACACAAGGTATCACCAAATGTTTCAAAAATTATATCTATTGGATAACATAGTGAACTTGAGAAACTTAGTTTTCTCTAGATTCTAAAAGAAACTATAGTAGCAAAGAGCTTAGAGACCACAACATTGTATTATGACTGAGACAAATGTTTTCCTTCACGTGGACTTGACAACACATGTAGAGAAGCATGACTTTGTTTTTGTTGTAGTCCTAGATGAGCATGCTACAAATGATGATGTGACCTAATGTACCCATGCCATTGTTCTCATTTGGAGTAAAAACATTATATCATATATCTTCAAACTACCCCACCTCCTCTCACACCAACATCAAGAACATCTGTAGAAAAATTGTGCTTGCTTTTGGACAAAGGTATTTTTTGCAGAATCTCCCAAAAGATAAAATGGAAAAAATCAGAAAACTTGCCAAAAACAAGAAGTAGATTGTAGAACAAGGATAACAGTTTCACAACTTAGAATTGAATTGAATTGTAAATAAATGATAAAGATAATAGTTACACAAATAATTCATTATACTTTCTGAACTGAATTGAATTACATGGCTTATATGTTTGTATGTGTATATATGATTTTAAAATTATTCCATTTGGTCTATCTTTTCTTGCAAAATAATCAATCTCTAAAAAAATGTACAAGAATAAATATCCCCTCTTAAAAAAGAAGGCATGTAAAGATTCAAGCCTCAAGTTGTTAGTATATCTAGCTCAGATTGTACGTATATTCAACACTCCATTATGCTTGGTGCCATTTTGTCTCTAACATTCATAAGGTACACAAGGTACACAACAAAAATACAACCTCCTCCCATTCTTTGTTAACTGTTAGCCATCTATTGGTTTTGCATCTAGGTTGTGAATTGGTTTCAACAGTTTTTAGTTTACCAAATGATTTAATTTCATTTATACTTTCAATTTTTATTAGATAGATATTACATGCTGATGTAATCCAAGAATACATTATAAATGTCAACTGTTTATTATTAGATGAAAACTTGTTTTTTATGTATCTATTATTTATTTATTTAATAAACATTATTGCTAAAACTTAGCAAACACAACAAATTAAAACAAAACTATTCTAGAACTTTTTGGCAGGAACTTCGCTGCTCTGCAGCTCTTGTTAATAAAGAGACTCCTTACCTTAATATTAAATACAAAATAAATAATATTAAATTATGTTAGGCTTACTTCCCTCATATATCCAAGGAATATGGGAATTAAATTGATAATAATCACATAGGATTTATTATTCATATTAATTTAGTATTCCTAATTTATTAATGTATTGGGGATGAATGTATAATGTTAGTGAATATACCATCATTAGCAACAAAAAAAAAAAAAAATCTAGTACTTACTAAAGGCATATGGCAAGGTTCGTTTAAAGAATCAAGTCCAACATATAGCGTGTAATTATTTTTAGTAATGCTAGTTTCGACAAGAAGGAATAAGTTGACATAACTGTTTTGCATCATTAGCAAAGCGAAGGGATTGGAACTATGTTATTAAATATTGATAACTAGGCCTATTCCTTAAATGAAAATAATGAAATCTAACTCAATTTAGTATATTAAAGAGTTAGTTTGTTCGAAGAGTTACTGTATCATCATGTAATTAGTAATTTATTCTTAAGTATATTTAAAATTAGATTTATTTAAAACTAGATTTATTTTCAAGTATATATTTAAAGTTAGATTTATTTAAAATTAGATTTATTTCAAGTGCATTTAATAATTAAATTAAATTTCAAGATATTTAAAGATAAAGTTAATTACAAATTTCTTCACTATTAGATTGGTGATATGCATATAAAACGATTGTGATGGATTTAAATTAGATTTATTTAGTTTGAAGTCAACAAATGTAAATGTTATATTTTGATTAAGTTTATTTATTTTTAGTAAACAAATAGGCTACTTTTAGTTAAATTTATTATTTTGAACTAACAAATGTATAGGTTATATTTAATTTTAATTATTTTGAAATAAACAAATGCATGTGCTAGGAACCATAAATTAAGATAAATCTGACGGGTTACATACTGTAGGTTGACATAGTTCTTTGTTTTTAATTAAAGGTTTTCAATATAGAGGTGTAAATAAAATAAAATTTAATAATCTAAAAGTTACTAGGTGAGATTTGATTCATTTGAGTTTTATGATTTAAAAATAATTCTTTCATGTTCTTATTGAAGTTAGATCATTATTCACTAAATAATCCTTTCATGTTTTTATTGAGTTAGCTTATTGTCAAATTGAATGGGAATGTATAAACAAGTGGAGTATGCAATATGCTTTTAAGTTTCGTTGCATGGAAATGTGTTTGGAGATGAGAGGTTGACTTTTACATTCTCATGATTGATTGTATTCTCCATTGAATTATCTTTCGTTTGACGAGTTATAGTCCTAGCCATGATGTGAATTTCTTTGGGAACCCAAGTATTTGCGTACCTTTTAGTTGAGAGTATATGAATATTGGTGTTGTAGTATCCCTTGCTTTTCCCTTTGTATGCCTCTGGAAGCAGTCACCTTGTAAGTGGTTGTTGAGATTGTTGTATGCTATGTTTTGGTTGACCTTGTGGTTTGGCCATGTGATCATTTTGCTTGTTTGTCTTGGTCGTGGGTCCTTTCTTGTCATCTCCTAGCACGGGGGTGGGCCTTCAGGTCCACGTGGTCGGGTGGAACGTGCTATGCACCCCATTGGGTTCCTAGGTTGTGTTCGCGATGCAAAAGCGAATGTAGAGTCTCTAGAGCCACACTTGGTTGAAGACTAGTCCTCATTTTGTACCTTATTCTTCATTGATGTATCATTCTTGTACTCAATGTACTCTTCCCATTGATATAAGGGAAGCATTATGTAATTTATTATTGTGTCCATGATGTGTTGTATCTATGGAAATATGCTCCACAATTGTACTATCGAACTATGATCTGAATTGTAATAAAATGTTGTATCATTTTCCTCAGGGTTCATAATGACCATTTCGTGTACCCTAGAGGACGTAGATGACTTTGTAAATATATAATTTCTTTTCATGTAATGAATGTACAAATTTATCTTATGCAATGTTTTGCTTTCAAAAGAAATTTTTGTGATGTGTTTGTTGTCCTTTGGGGTTCACACGGTGGGGTGTTACAAATAGCATTACATGTAGAAAAGAAAAATTTGTGGGTGATAGATAGTGGTTGCTCCAACCACATGATTGGCGAGAAAAAAAAGTTCAAACAGCTAGAAGAGTGGAACGGTGGTTCAATTAAGCTTGGTAATAACTCCTCAATCAAGAAAAAAGGTAAAGGAACCCTGAGTATTGATGAGAAACTACTCACAAAGGATGTTTATTATGTTGAAGGGCTAAAACACAACTTAGTGTAAGTCAAATGTGTGATAGCGGTTATAAGTTTTCATTTGATTCCAAAGGATGTGAAATAAGGAAGGAGAACAATGGAAGATTAGTTGTTGAAGGTAAAAGAACTGATGGAAATGTCTACAACTTGAAAGAATGTCATGAAGCTCAACATATGATTGGACAAGTGGATGAGAGCTGATTATGGCATAGGAAGTTAGGTCACATAAATTTTGACAACCTGGTCAAGGTAAGCCCAAAAGGTTATGTTAGACACATGCCAAAGATAACCAAACCGACAAACATTTGTGATGAAAGTCAAAAAGGGAAGCAAATTAAAGTTAGTTTCAAGACTAAAGAGTACTCAACCACAAGGCCACTTGAGTTAGTACATACAGATTTATGTGGTCCTACAAGGACAAGATCTTTGAATGGTGACAAATACTTTATGTTGTTGATAGATGACTACTCAAGGATGACTTGGGTAACTTTCCTACAAGATAAGTCACAAGAATTTGAAATATTCAAGGTATTCAAAAAAATGGCTAAGAAAGAAAGTGGTTTCAAGCTGAAATGTTTAAGATCAGACCGTGGTGGAGAGTTTACTTCAAATCAGTTTGAAGATTATTGTGAACAACATGGGATTAGAAGACAATATTATTCTGCTCAAACACCTCAACAAAATGGAGTTGTTGAGAGGAAGAATAGGATTGTGAAATAAATGGTGAGTACTATGCTTAATGAGTCAAATCTGCCAAATTTTTATTGGAAAGAGGTTGTTCATAAAATAGTATACACACTAATTAGAGCCCAGCTAAGAGTGCACAAAAAAAGGACACCCTATGAGCTATGGTATGGTAAGAAACCTTCTCTCAAATACTTCAAATTTTTTGGTAGTAAGTGTTTCATTAAGAAAGATGATGATGGGCTTGGTAGTTTTGATGCAAGATGTTATAATGGAATATTCTTAGGATCCTCAACTCATAGTAAGGCATATAAATATTTTTTAAAATGCCTCAAGAGAATAGTTGAGTGTGTACATGTGAGAATAGATGAAGATTTGCAGTAGTCAAGGAAAAAATCAGAAAATCAAATTGAAGAATATCATAATGAAGGTGAAGAGCAATCTGAAAATGAAGAAATAGTAGAAGTGCCTCTAAACAAGACCCCTAGAAAGTATGTTCAGAAGTACCACCCTGAAAATTAGATTATTGGAAGCAAATATAGTGGTGTGCAAACAGGAAGAAGACATGTTGGAAGTGATGATCAAGTCAACTTGTGTCTTCTAACTGAAATAGAACCAAAGAATTACAATGAGGCCAACAAGAGTGAAGATTGGATAAAGGCTATGAAAGAAGAGCTACAGTAGATTGAAAGAAATAAGACATGGGATTTAGTTCCAAGGCCAATTGGTAAGAACATCATTGGCACAACATGGGTCTATAGAAACAAGGTAAATGAAGAAGGTAAAGTGATTAGAAACAAAGCTATACTAGTATGCAAAGGATATTCTCAAGTCGAGGGCATAGATTTTGAGGAAACTTTTGCCCCAGTTGCAATATTAGAGGCTATTAGAATGTTCTTAGCATTCATAGCATATAAAGATTACAAGGTTTATCAAATGGATGTTAAATCTGCATTCTTGAATGGTAACCTTGAAGAAGAAGTCTACATGGAGCAACCTAAAGGGTTTGAGTCACTTGAAAAAGGAGATTATGTGTGCTGATTGAGAAAAGCTCTATATGGATTAAAACAAGCACCTAGAGCGTGGTACTCTAGATTGGACATCTATTTACATCAGCAAGGCTTCAAAAGAGGATGTGTTGACAACAATCTCTACACCAAAGTGGAAGGTAATCACATGATTATCATTGTTGTTTATGTAGATGGTATCATATTTGTTGGAAGTCATGATGATTTGTGAAAGAAGTTTGTTGATCAAATGCAACAAGAGTTTGAAATGTCAATGATAGGTGAGTTGTCCTACTTTCTTGGTTTGCAAATTTCACAATTAGACAAAGGAATTTTTATTTCCCAAATCAAGTATGCTAAAAACATTTTGAAAAGGTTTCAAATGGATGATTGTAAGCCTGTTAGTACACCTATGGTGACTAGGTGTAAGCTGTCCAAGAATGATGATTCACCAGATGTTGATCAAACCATGTTTAGATCCATGATTGGTAGTCTTTTGTACCTTACTGCTTCTAGACTAGATATTGTACAAGTAGTTTGTATGGTAGCTAGAGTTCAAGCTTCTCCAAAGCAATCTCATTTGAATGTTGTAAGAAGAATTTTTAGATATTTGCAAGGTAGTTTGACATATGGTTTATGGTATGCTAAACATGATGATTTCACTTTGCAAGCTTATACATATGTAGATTGGGCTAAGTGCATAGATGATAGGAATAGCACGAATGGAGGTGCTTTCTTCCTTGGTGGTAGATTGGTCTCTTGGCACAGTAAAAATCAAGAATCTATCTCCTTATCTATAGTTGAAGAAAAATACATAGTTGTTGCCTCATGTTGCTCTCAAGTTCTCTAGATGAAACAAACTCTAAAAGATATCCAAGTAGAATATTCAATACCTATTTCCATTATGTGTGACAATTCTAGTGTAATCAATATCTCTAAAAATCAAGTCATGCACTCACGAACCAAGCACATAGCTATTAAGTACTATTTCTTGAGAGAAAAAGTGAGTGAAAAAGAAGTTCAACTTGAGTATGTAAATACTGGTGAGAAAATAGCTGATATCCTTACCAAACCATTTCCCAACGAGAAATTTGAGTATTTGAGAAAGAGATTGGGAGTTGTATCTCCCTCTTCCAACACTTAGTTGGATATGGAAGTTTATGTTTCAGGGGGAGCTTATTGTATTTCATCTTACATCCCTGAGTTTTTTCTACTCCAAGGGGGTAGAAGTGATATGTTTGTAGTTGAAGGAGAGATGGTTGCTGCTCTAACAGTCATTTCTAATGTTTTGTTGCTCTTTCAATGTTTCTTCAGAAAGAATATTATTGTTTTCCAAGCTTATTGTTGCTCTTTATGTTGGTATATGCTTTCTTTTTGCTTCAATGCAGCATGTAATGTTCATGACAGGGGGAGAAAATCTAGAAGTGGTGTGTTCTGTGGTATTAGTAGTGTGTTCAATTGTTTATTCTATTTTATCACAGAGGTATCTGATCTACAAGTGATATTTATGGCACCCTTTGCCATTGTTGTCAAAGGGGGAGAAAGTATCTTGAAAGGGGGAGAAAGAATCTCACAGGTGATGTTGTGAAGTTTTATTTGGAGGATGTGGAGATCAAACTTCAGTTGGTAGCATAGATATTTGAATGGTTGAAATCAATGCCAAATGGGGAGATTGTTGGCATTAGATGAAGATTGTTGGCATTTGATTTTTTATTGGTTGGCATTAGATTTCCATTGATGTCAACTCAATGAATACAATGTTTGTATGCAACTATAGGAATAGAAATAGCTATAGAAACATCTTAGTTTGTAGTTATAGTTGAGTGTAATTCAGGTGATAGGAAGTTCACTACCTGGCGATAGGAGTTTCACAGTGACAAGTTCAACAAAGTCAAAAAGACTTTTAAAAAGCTAGTTACGATTTTAATATGCAGTTAGATTTAGAGAATATTGACATGGCATACACATGGCAGAGAATTAGTGGCATGATGATGTGTTAGTAATAACTTGGTGAAGAAGTGAAGATTTGATCGATTAACTCATGTTTATCCTGCTAGGGTTTTATGCAAGCATAGATTTTTTATGGAAGCATCTACAGAAGATTGGATTGACTTATGTGAGTGCTCAAATTGTTTAACAACTATAGGATAAGGTGCAACAGATTTAACTCTAAGTTGAAGTCTTTGTTTAAACACAAGGTAGGTTGTTTAAACCCTAAGTCGACACCTCACTATGGCAAGGAAGTTATATCATATTTTTTTGTTTTTTAAAAATCTTATTTCCTTGCTTTTGGGCACATTGAAATGGTTCGAACAAAATCTAATTTTATTCCTTACTTAGCAGCAAAGCTTATGTAGCAATCGATTGAATGAAAATATGTTTAAATCTTTCATCTAGGTTTCTATTTATTATTGATTTGATATCAGTTTTGTCTGGGAAAAGAAAACCTTCGATGCATATCAGATTTTATTATTGGTTCTTTACTTGGAGGTGAAGTTTCTTTTTGTTGCAACACGAGATGAAAAGTTTTTCAAATCTTTTTTTAAAATATATCTCTTACAGAGTTTGGTGATGCCCTAGATAAATTTATTTATTGCAGATTAGACATTGCAATCAGATTTGTAAGATGTAGATAATACTGGGCAGATTGAAGCTACATGGATTTGATTTTGTTTTGATTAAAAAACAAACGAAGAATTTTTTTTATGGCAACCAATATAGAAATAAGATGCAACATTGAATCATTCAGTTGCTCAAGAAGAATATTAAATATCTGCAAATGGAATATCAGAAGTAGAATAAGATTTAAGTCTTAATGATCTGCAGACTGCTACAGGAAGTTATCAGAAATCTACAATCTGATTGCTATAGAAAAGCCAAAATGTCATTGTTAGAAAATTGCAAAATTATTTGATTAAACATTAGGGCTAGGAATTTTCTGTGTGATCTTCAGGAGTGTTATGTAACAATTTTTTTATTCATTTTAAAAAGATGCTTGTGTGTGTGAGTGTTCTTCTCTAGTGTGTGTAGAGAAGAGTGGTGGGTGAAGTGATTAGATGACTATAAAAACATAGTATGTATTTCTGAGTGAAGATTGTTCTTATTTTTTTCTGTAGATGGGTGTGAAAGCATGAGTTAAGATTGAAGAGACTTATTGTGTGGGTGTAGAAGAAATCATAGAGATTGGTGTTAAGTTGAAAGAGAGCAGAAAGGAGTCATTCAAGAACACTTGTAGAGTTAGTTGATGATTGAAGACTAGAGGTTGTTAGAGGACAACAAAATCAACAAATTCTTCATAAGTTCAAAAATTTATATGAGTTACAAAATCTCATTTGTAACATGATACATAAATTGTAATCAAAATTTTCTTATTTGTAAACTCATCTGAGTGGGTGCTTAGATAAGGGGTAGAAGCTCCTTTAAGTTGGTGCTCATAAACTTGGGATATGTTTTCCTTTGAGTTGGCACTCATAAATTTGGAATTGGTGTTCTATTGGGTTGGTGCCCATACATTGTAACAAAAGAACTTTTTCATTGTGAGGCTAGATTGGAGCAGTAGCCTCCAACAGCTATTCTCACCAAGGTTTTTTTCCCATCTTGGGTTTTTCCTCGTACATCTTGTGTTTTGGGATGCCTTTTGTGTGATTGGTTTAATTTCCTTACCTTTTCTTCAGGTTTATGCTTTTAGAGTTTATTGTTACATTGATTAGAAAGTTTTAAATTGTTGCCCACTGATTCACCCCCCTCTCAGTGGTCTTTGTGTTCCTTCAATGATCATTTGAGTTTCAACAGATTCAAAGATAAGATGATGCATACAATGACGATGGATAGGCTACCTCAAAATTTTAGTCAATCAAATATGATTTTTCCCTTCCAAGTCCATTTGACATAGTTAAATGAGATCTTATCAAAAACCCCAAATGAATCATTTGTATGTTATCTTTTTCATTTTTCCTCTTTCTTGTTTGTTATGGGCAACCTATTTTAGTCTATTGAAACTCAAATGCTCATCATTCATTTCCCATGGGCTTTGGGGATTTTTGTTTTGGAAAGTGGGAGCTAGGTTTGGTTAAAGCTCAGGAAGCCTAGACATCATCATCATATGGATCATCTTTTCTCAAAATTTGTTTTTTCAATGGTTCATCATCTTTAGAATCAGAGTATGCATGTCTCCTTCGTGATTTTGTTGAAACTAGATAATTTATCTCACCATCATCAAAGTCTTCTAGACCTACAACTATAAGAAGATCTTGGGAATTTTCTGCATCATCTTTTTCCTTATTGCTCATATAATTTTCCTAATCTTCCATGGAAACATTAGGTTCCTCCATATAAGAATCATAAGCCTTGTGGTCCTTATCCTTCTTCTTTTTCTTCTTTTTCTTCTTTTGTTTCTTCTTAGACTGACTAGCCTCCTCATCGTCATCATCCCTATCCTTACGCTTACTCTTCCATAATTCCTTCACACGTTCAAATCACTCCTCTTGTTGCATCACCCACTGAAGTTCTTCCTCTTGCTTTCTCCTTTCCATCTGAATCCTTCATTCTTCATCAACTTTTTTTTTTTCTTCATCAGCCAAGACAAGTTGGCGTGCTACTTTAATTGTTTCTTTTGCTTTAAGCCATACATTTGTTTTCAGTTCCATGTTTCCAAGCATACATAAATCATTTGATGAGTTTTTATCCTCCTTAATTTCATCCCCAATCAATTCTAGGATTAGTTGGATCTCATTCTGAGCCTGAGCCATGGATGCAAGACGTAGATATGCATCCACATAATTAGGAAACTTGAAATTTTTTGGCCTGTATAAAAGATTTTATTTTTAGTATCATGTAGCTATTGAAACAACCTAGGAAGATTAAATAGTGTTGTGACTTTATCCCATGGTAACTCAAGTGAAACGCTACCTTCTTCTAGTCAATGGAAGAATTCCATATCCTTAAAGCTCATAGAAAAAAACTATAGAATTGGCACTGGAGCTTTTATTTATGAATTCAACCCAAATGCCATTTCCTAATGCCTCCATAAAAATTTTTTGAGCAAACTCTAGTTCATCATGCTAAAAACAAAGAACCCCAATGTTTTTTAACAATTGAATGGGTACTTCTTCTTTTCTCTTCTTCAAAAGATACTTTTTTGTCTTAAGAGAATCTAAGGCTACACTGGGGTTTTTCGATATTAATAACTCACCCATCTTGATAAATGCATGGGCATCACATGGATCTATGCAAGTTTCCTTTCTTAAAATTTCCAAAGCCTTCTATGCCTGCCCTTGTTGAGCATATATATGGCCTACAACTTTTAAGCTCTCACACTTCTTAGGGTGTACCTCTAGAACCTTTTCAAAATTTGAGAGAGAACTCTTAAGATCTCCTAGCTTCAGTTGAACCTATCCACAAAATATTGTGGCCTCTATCTTTCATTGATTTGTCACGCCCCGCCGCGCGAACCCCAAAGGAACTAATAACAACGGAACAATTTTTTTTTTTAAAAAGAAAATAATAACATACTTAAGTATTATAACATAACAATGTATTAAGAGGCACAACTAGTTCCAATGGGGTACACGAAGTGACATGACTACACTAACCCAAAACAACGATAATATGATAACAATAATTAATCTATTACGTAAATCTATTCATTCCCACTTCATCATTTAAAATATCCATTAACTATATCCATATTAATAACATATGCACATATGACAACACATGGAATATTAAAGATATAAAGTGTTACATATTTCAATAGATGCAACTCAAAATAACCAACTATAACAAAAGATCCTGAATAAATACATGGCCTGAATAAACATTACATCCAAATGATAGTAAAATACAAATGACTGAACTACATCTCAATAACTACATTTACAAATTACACCAAGGTCATCCCAACACATGTGGGAGACCATACATCAATGAAAACATTACATCATAGTATATACATCTATCTGGAACAAAGAATTACTGGATCATCAACATCCTCCATAACCCTGCAATAAAGATACATATGCAACAGAAAGGGAAACCCAACGGGGTGCGAAGCACGTTCCACCCAACCACCCCCGTGCTGAGAGTAGACAAGGAAGAATCCCCGACCAAGCACGTCTAATAGTGACACAATACTAACTCCAAATAGACAACTTAACATCACAGACCACTTAGAAACTCAACAATGACAAATCCAAAGGCACAGCACAACCACTTCAGAACATAACAAGTCATAATCACAACATCAATGAAACTCAAGACATAATATCAAAGACTACTTCCAACAATAACCAAAGAGAAATCAATAAATCACTTAACCACTACAATCACAAAGTCACTTAACAACTACAAACACAATATCACTTAACACGAGGTTACAATGCTTCCAGAGAACAAAGATCATGAACATCGCACAATAATTGATTAACTGTCGACATAGGAAGAGTGTCATGCATAAATTGCCATGAGTTACCCTGGCTCAACCTTCCTAGGCTACCGGACCCCCATCCTGGGTTACCCTGGCTTGCCTCTACCGGCCGCCGGACCCTCACGCAAAACTATGCGTCCCATCTCATCTCTAGCCTTATCATTCACTTGCTTCACGAGAGAGACATTCTTTATCTTTATTAGTGTGAAAGATCCCCATTAATTTTTTTTAGATTATCACTTAGTTAAACTCTAGGTGAGTTACCCTGGCGCCCCTTTGTGTGCCGGACCCCCACAAAGAGCCACTCTCCTATCGACAACACACAAGGTACAATACCACAATAGATAACTAGACAACATAACCTCTCCAATCCAAGGAGGAAACAAAACAAGGAAACTCACTCCAAATACTGGAGGAAACCAAAAACGAAAAACACACTCCTTCCAAAGGAGGTACAAATCTCATTACCCTCTCCTATTTCTCAGGAGGCACAAATCCTCATTCGTGGAAACCGGGTACAACATAATAGTACAACTCTACACCATTCCCAAGGTGATTCACAAATTGAACCTCTACACAAAACATCCCACTCTAGAGCACTTCTCTGGAAGACTTACATAGACCCTTAACCCCATTTGCCCGACACTGAGAATAAAAGAAACATGATAGAAAAGCATTCCAGGCAACTCAATATCTAACGTTAGGGTTTCCTAAACCCAGTCAAACACAGTTTTCAATCTTACATTTACTCAATCAAATACACCAAATTCATTTCCCAACATTGAAGTATTTACAACCCAATCATTTACTCTAAAATTTCACAATTAACTTCCCTAACCAAAGTGTTCCAATAAATAAAGTCATCTGAATAAAATAGTCCACCCTTATTCTACGTTTAACAGTTGTATTCATAATCGAAGTATTATAATAAACAAATTCATCCAGTTAAAATAAATCATTTTCATATCTCTAAGTCTCACGAATATATTCAAAATCAAACATTTAATACGTAAACAATTAAACTAAATCGCTTAATCCATATTTCAAACATAAAATAATTAATCAATTAAAATCCAATATAAAAAATTATACTTTTAAAATCCATTATAAAAATAAGCTTAATTCCACATTTTAAATTATTAAAAATATATTAAGAATAAAATATTTTTATAAAAAGAAATCATTTTACCAAAAATATATAACAAAATTCTTTAAATATCATTTAAAAAATTATTAAATATATTAATTAATTATATAAAATTATATCATCAACCATATTCGAATTAAAGAGAAATTAAATTATAGAACTATTTTTTTTTTTAAAAAACAAATTTGAACTAAATCATATTCGAATAATATAAAAATAAAAATCGAATTGAAAAAAAAACTATATATATATATATATATAACAAATATATATAAAATATATATAAATATAAAAATAAATCAAATCACACTTAAATTTAAAAATGAATTGAAATTATTAAAATTCGTATTAAAAATAATAAATAAATAAAAACGAATTGAAATTATTAAAAATTCGTATTAAAATAATAAATAAATAAATAAAATGCATTTAAAATAGCCCTTCCCCACTGGTCCCCACGCAGCAGGGAAAGCCCACAGTACTATGTACTGTGGGCAGTGGGGGGAGGTACGCAGAAATAAATATACATATTAATCTTTTATTTATTTAAGATATTTCTCCATACAAGGCATGGAAATCCAAAAATGTTTATACAATATATATATATATATATATATATATTATAAAATTTAATATTCACAGTATAAAATATAAAATCTATTCTTTTTATTACCAAATAAAAATTACACAGGAACATAATATTAATAAAGATATATTTGATTAGCACAATAGAATTGTAATATAAATAAATAAAAGAGAGGTTCATAAGAATAATATAAATAAATAGATTTTCAAAAGATCCAATATAAATCTAGGCATGCAAAAATATTCATCACAATAACAATATGATTTTCTTTTAAATAATTTCATAATTAAATTATATTGAAGAATTTAAAACAAGGTTTTCACTACAGAGAAATTTAAACATTTATAACAGACAAATTCCAATCACAGGAAACTCTTTTTAAAACACATCAACATGGCAGTCAAAATTTATTACAGAAGAATAAATCAAAAAAATAAATAATGAACTTGAAAGGAACCTGAAATCCTTCGTTTGATGAAGAATCCTTTCTGAAATCCCCTTCTCGACTTTTTGCCTTCAACTCTTTTCTCGATCTTCGGCCTTCTACGTTCTTCTGAATCTCTCTTTCTTTCCAAAACCACAATAATTTTTTTACCAGAAAACACCAAAACCCAAAACTATTTTTCTTTTATTTTTCTTTTCTAGATCCAAAACAACAGAGCCAAACTTCTCCTTTTGAATAATCTCCTCATAAAAATAATAAATCAAAAAAAAAAATTCAATAAAGCTCTTCCACTTTCTTTTCACAAAAATCCTTATTTCTTATTAGTCCTTTTTCCAGCTTTTAAAAGCACAACTTATCTACAATTTTAATTAAAATAATTTATTCAATCAAGATATTATCTATGCAAGATTTGCTAATTTAATATTAATAAAAAAATATAATATATAATTATCCTCACATGATTTTCTAATCTAATATTAATAAAAAGATAATATCTAATTATTCTCAACAATATTAATATAATTTAATTTAATTTCTTGCACTTTAATTAATTAAATACCCTTTTTAATTTACAATATATTTAAATTTAATATTTTTCTAACTCGCAATTAAATCAAAACAACTAGACAACTTTAATCAATTATCTTATCAAATAAGATTAATTAAATAAACATGAACCATAAATAAAATGAATACTTCAACAATCAAACTACACAATCAACGAGACAAAAACTTCAGTCATGACACAACAACGTACAACAGGACGACGGACTTGGGACGGGGACACTTCCAAACCTACTCCCTTTTTCAACATTTTTACCCATTGGGTTAATTTATTGCTCGCCCTGTCCTGCCGAAGCAGGGGGAATCGAGACTTATTCCTGCAATCTTGCATCCAAATAAACGTCAAGTAGCACATGTATATATAATCAAACATCATATCGTGAGAAGGAATTGCAGTGTAGTAGGGCACTTGTGAACGAGTGATGCTACACTGTCCTCTCACCTACTCTATTCTAACAATTATAATATTAATGACGAGCTAACATTTTTAACCAAATTGATCATAAGATAACATGATATTTAACTACTGCATCATAACTAATTATTAAACAATTGCATTATAAAATAATACTGAATTCAAATAACATGATCACCATAGAATCATCACATCGACCTATAAAACATTAATGACAACTATTTGAATAAACAATAATCCAATCAACACACAGAGTATCATAAATCATACTAATAATTTCATATCAAATGATCATTTCCACTAAAGGAATAACATCATCAAACTTCAAACCAACCAAAGCAAACAATAAGAGTATCATCATAGAATCAACATATCAAGTTAACACATAGAAATTAATAAGTCTAAACAGTATGAGGGGTATTACATGATTGATGCCATGTAGTAGGATCCAGTGGTGTCATAATCACCTTTACTATGATAATATCATGCAATATTATAATATGAATGATATTTCATGAGAGGGTGGTCAGTTGAAACAAGAGTTGTCTTAGTCAACTGTTCTACAAGAAAATGTTGCCCTGTGAAGAAAAAATGGATTGCTAAATGATTCAATGTCATTGCACAGTATGCGTATAATTCAAAGGCTCTACACATCTTTTCCATTTCTTCATGAACACTACCTTTTTCACTAATTGTGAGAATCCTACAATTAAAAAATGCATAAAATTGACCACATATTTTTCCCTATTTCAAACAACAAAATTGCCAAAAAAATGCATTTAAAACTTGAAAAAAAGGAAATAAAATCATGCTCATTTTTGCGCAGATAAAAACCATGAGACCATATCTTGTTGCTTACTATTATTCTTTTATAGATTTTTCCAAGCATCCATAACTTGTTTGAAATCACCTGTTTTAGGCTTTTAGCCATAGAAGCAAGGCAATGAACTATTTGATAAAATTCTTTGGTAGACATGTATGAAAAATGTGGTAGCATAGACAAGGAAATGAACTTTAGAAAAAATGCCTCAAAGAAATGTGGTCTCATGGTGATGGAATGCCATGATGAATTCCATGACAAGAAAATTATTATGGATTGTCATGGCATTCCATCACCATGAGACCACATTTCTTTGAGGCATTTTTTCAACCAATTCATTGCCTTGTCTATGCTATTGCTTACTATTATGCTTTGATAGATTTTTTCCAAGCATCCATAGCTTGTTTGAAAGCACTTGTTTTAGGATTTTAGCCATAGCAACAAGGTAGTGAATTGTTTGATAAAATGCTTTGGTAGACAATATGTATGAAAAATGTGGTAGCATAGACAAGGCAATGAACTGTTTGAAAAAATGCCTCAAAGAAATGTGGTCTCAATGAATTCCATGACAAGCAAATGCAATTGGTAGTTGCTCCTAGTTATTAGCTATGGAATGTGAAGTAATTGCATAACTGCTTAGGTTGACTTTGTAAAAACTATATTGTAATTGAAATTTTGTCATCTATCAACATCTAGATATTAGTTATGCAATGTGAAGTAATGCTTTGAGTTAGAAAGATGTGCAGTGCAATGTAATCAACAATGTAGATGATTATGAACAAATAATTGATACCAATTCATAATATAACCCTATATTCTAACCTAAAGTACATAAAAAATCTAATCATACACAGTATTATCAAAAAATAATTGAGACCAAAATTTGAGCACCAAATTAAATCTTCTTGTCCATTGATTGCTTCAAATAGATATTTACAATATAACATAAGTCTCCTCATATATGTTTCTATAAATTCCTATGACGATGATATAAAAATTCGGTCTTGGTTTCTCTTTTAGAAGAGAAGAGACAAGCTTCAAACCATTACAAAATATGGAATCTTTTCAAAATTCATGCCTCTTCGTATGAACTAAACTAAACATTAGTTTTTCTTAAGACATAAAATAGAGAAAGTAGATAACTAATGAAGTCTGCAACACTCATGACACCATAGCCTGTTAATCTCCGTAAGAAACCTGTGATCACTGAAGATCTATTTAAGGTCCTTTCTCCATATTAGTGTATCTAAATGTACGGTTCTTCCACTATGACAACCCCAAGGCCTACTATTCGGGGGGAGGACCCATATACCTCTACTCCCACTCGTACACTGTATAATCATGTGGCCATTTTTATTCTTGAATTTTCAAGATATTTGCAAGGTGAATCTTCCATCGGTTTTCTAGTAATTCCCTACCATCCATGATAAACTTAGAATATCCAGCATCCAACACTATTAATCTATCCATGATTAAGTCAAACCTGTCAAAACTCAACTCACCATCCTTTTGTATGTGAGTGATGCACTATGGAACAATCTAGCCAAATTCACTCTTCCATTCATTGAGGTCCTTCAAGTGGTCATCATCTTTCAATAGTTTTGGCACAAACCACTAATTCAGAGTATGAAATGAATCTATTCTTGTTTTGATCTTTTGGTCCTCTCCTTGGATATATTGGAATTCATCTATAACTATTTTGGCCATCTGCTCTATAGGTTTTAATGTTGTAGGAGCCTCAATACTCCTTGTAAGATTCTACACAAGGTTACCAATGTGTGGTGTATGGGTTGATAGTTATTAAAAAGGGGATCCAGTATGGGTAGATGTGTTTTCATTTGATCAATTTCCTATGTTAGTGAGCTATAGCAATCATACACACTTTCCAACTTATCCACAATTAGCTTTATCCCATGCTCGAGTAAAACATTGCAGATTTTCTTATTCATTCCTTCATTACCCTCATTGTTGGATTTCTTTAACTCTTCAATCTCCTATCTAAGAACGCTCACTTGTTCAGTAGAAGCGCTTTCTATATGAATTGGTGGAGCAGGACACTGGTATAATATTATTTCCTTATTCAACTTTCAATTATTCCTTCAACTTCACATTTTTCATGAACAATTTATTGACTTCATCATTTTAAAAAAAATGTTCCTTTTCGTACTCTCCCAATCTAGCTTCCATCTCCTTAACTACAGCTCGGGTGAACATAGTTGAATGCATTATCATGGTTGCAGCTTCTAGAGGAGATGTATCCTTTAGTTTTTTCACCATAGTCATTCCTTTCATTTCCTGCACTACATCTAGTAACCTTGGTTTTTGTGTACTCTTTTGTTTGGCACAGAATTCCAAGGTTTCAATCTTAGGGTTATACCCTGTGCCACTTACCCCTTCATCTAAGTCAAATTTAGCAATTAGCATTGGGTCCTCTTGTGTTCTCACTTGATCAAGTAAAAACATTTTTTTTATTTCCATACCAAGGACAATAAGTATATTACTTTTCAAAATCATCTCTTTAGCCTCTTGTGGGCTGACATCAATATTATCAATCCTTAATTCATGAAAATTTTGGGCTACTATCTTGTCATGCTGGGATTCCTCAACTCCCATCTTATTTATTTCAACCCTCACTTCAAACTCTCTCATTTTCATCTTAATCCAAAAGTCTTTAAATTCAAGGGTTTTGATAAATTCATCATCTTCCTAGAACTTGCGAGTTGCAACTACCCTGTCATCCTCATGCATTTCTCTTTCTCCTTGTACCTCAATATCGGCTCTAGCTTCAGGCCTGTGGGATTCAATTTCAAGCATAGGTTTTTCCACTTCAACATCATCCTTGAAATTTATTAACACATTAACTGCTTCTTTTGTATCTCCAACCTCCTCACTTATTTCATAGGAAACAAGTGGCTCTATCTCTTGTGTCTTTTGTTTTTTAGAAGGTGGTTGTTCAGGAGGTGATCCTGGAGAAGCATGACATACTAAAATAGTATTTGGAGTTGGTTTTGTAATTACAATACCACTCAGGCTTTTGGGACACCATTTGGAAAGTCTCCCTGTATCTACTGCAGTCTTAATTAATTCATGAAACTTATCAATTATCATATCAATCCTCTTGACAAGATTTTCTTCCTCTACAAAATAACCCAAGAAATCACTATGTTTCATCTTTCTTTCTTCCTCAAGCCTTTTCATAAGTTCCCATTTTCTCCTCCTATCATATACCTGTTGAGGAGTGAAACAATTTCTAATTACATATTCTTCATAGTCAATCTGGTGAGTAACCATAGTCTCGGTAAGGATGGTCTTACAAAATTCATGTGACCCTCAAGGTCAAAATCTCTTTCCTTTCTAGACTGTAAAGAGTACCTTGATTTTAGATAATTCTGCAACTCTTCAAGTGTATAAGATCCCATTGATAGTTCCCAACATGATGTCAAATTGGGTAGAAATGTACCCTTCCTTTGTTTACTTATGACATCCTTTTCCATCCATAGAATCTGCCACATGAACTCTAAAAAGGCTAATCAAAGGGGACAAAATTTGGCAGTATATGTGGGCCCTATGGGCATCCATAAATCCTTATTATTGTGGTATCTAGTAGAAAAAACCAATCACCCGAAGTTATGAGTATGGCCTTGCTCAAGTTTCAAAGCCAAAGGTCTTAACAATTATACCACAAGTGTGGAGTCTTGGTGGTTGGTGGCCAAGAACTCTCATAATTCTGTACAAAAAGTCATCATGGAATATCACATAATTTGAATTCTTACCTTTGTTGTCCTATATATAACACCATAGTTGCATTGGAAGAAAATTCCCCTGCTTTTTATTCTAACCCAAACACATCCTTTTGGTCCATGTCTATCTTTATTTTGGTATAATATCAGGTGGCACAACAAAGAATATTGCTTGAATGTTATGGGGGCTCTATTTTCCTTGACTTGCAAAAATGCTTCATGCAATGCTTTCTCAAGATATGAGGAAAAATCATATTCAATGTTTGTCTCAGGGTTTTGGATCCTCATAGCCATCATCATTAAACTAACTGGCATTCGCTCTTCTGCATCTATCCCAAGTACTTGACAAAGAGAAAAGTAGGTTTTCTTAAAATAGAATTCAAAATTTGAGACTTCAAATGGTTCAATGGTAGAAGGGGATATAGGAATCACCCTATTGTTCACACCACTTTTCATGTAAATGGGGATTTCATCACTTCTATGGGTTTTCCTCAATCTAGTATATTCTTCTTTACTTATTTACAAATCAATTTTAGTTAGGGCTTGTTTGTTTAGGTCAAAACATTCAATGATGGTCACTTTAGTCAATACAACTAATGGTGAACCATCTGGAAATCTCACAGACCTAGTAGTAGGATGATACCTTTGAGGCAATACTTTGATAAACTCTACATCTATACAAATATTTGGGACAATGGCCAAATCTAATGCCTATGGATTTTCCACCGGAATCTTGCCCTCCCTTTTGTCATAAAAGTACCAAAACAATTCCCACCTAGACATAAGGATAAGGGAATCTCTATAACCGTGAGCCACATAATTAAAAATATTCTTAAATCCTTTCTCAATTGATTCAGGGAGTATATCCATGATAGACTGGTGTAAGGACCTCTTTTTAACCTTAGATTCTTCCTTTTTAGTTTTCGTTTCTTTCTTCTTGGGTGACATGATGTCCTTTCTAGTTTCAGGTTCTTTCTTCTTGAGTGGCATGATGTTTAACTATCCTACTTCTCCTAGTGTATTTGAAATGCAAAATTCAAAACAATCTTGTACTTATAAAACTTAATTCATAGTTTAACTATGTTACTTCTCCTATACTTTTGAAATGTATAATTCAAAACAATCTTTTACTCATAAAATTTAATTCACAAGGTTTTTGTGCACTTACCCAGGTTACGATGGTTGCAAAGCTTAACCTCCTCGAACTCCCAACACCCCGCATGATAATTTTTGCAAATGAGTGCAAAGAGAATGTCAAATTCTTGGTTTAATGGATTTTGAGCTCAGTCATGTCAACATTAATATCAACCTTATACACCAAATATTTTGCTCGTAG
Source organism: Sequoia sempervirens (assembly GCA_007258455.2). NCBI lineage: Eukaryota > Viridiplantae > Streptophyta > Pinopsida > Cupressales > Cupressaceae > Sequoia > Sequoia sempervirens. The sequence goes on along the minus strand of VDFB02007818.1, from coordinate 2,422 downwards.
TTTGAGTTTGAACATGCACCATTAATTTTACAAGATCAGATGGTTGATGTGATTTGTGCATTTAATACCACTTTATCACCACCACTTTCTACAACTATCATGGGATAGAGGGGTATAAACCACTATAATGCATGCTTCTTTTCATTCACCGTGGGGTAGCAGGATACTTACCTCTATACCGCAAGATTGAATTTTTTAACTCGTAGTAGTACAGTTTACATTAACGGTCACATATGGATTGCCACCATATTGCATGCTTCGTCACATCCTTCTGCATTATAACGATTCATACCTCCCTACCGCATTCCTTTATGATCTTCCTCACAAGATGGCAGGTTAGATGCAAAGGAAGGATGAACTAACTCAAAACAAATCCAAGAGGTAGGGTGTAGCTTGCTTCAACTCCATGGTTTCTCCTAAATGCATCTTCAATACCATTAACAAGGAATTCCATAAAAAGGACTTGGTTGAACAATATTTTGAAAATACACTTGCATTGTCCACAAGTTGACTAAGACTCTAATATTATGAATCAATTCAAAAAAAATGGTGAAGACACAAACCTCCATTCACTAGGATTTGCAACTTTTTCTGCCCCACTAAGATGGTTGATTCAATGAGTGAAGACAAACCCATAAGACATGTTCAATCCCTCAACTCATACCTAGAGATCCCTTTCCCAACAATACAAAGGTGGTTCCACCAAGCACACAAATTTTAGACTCATGCATGGACCCAAACTCGCTTGGGCATCATCAATTTCCTTGGTTATGTATTCTCTCTTTTTGGGACAGTCCTACAAAGACTTAAGCCAAACCTTCAAAACAATCAAACCTCTTGATTCTAGGGATTAACATACTTCTAAGACACTAATCAAAATTTTCCACTTCTAAACTTTGAAGAACCATGTAAGGGTTTTAGTTAGCAAACACAACAAAAGGGTTTTACACTATTTTTTTGTGCTTTCTTTAAGCAGACTGGTGAAGATTTCTCCCAAATGTGAGCATATTAGGACTTATAACCTTGAAAATATTGAATAACATGAAAATACATAATTTTGGATGAGTTTATAACATTTTTGAGCAGTGGAAACAAAAGTTATCACATAATGAAGGCTTCGGTTTACCCTGGCTAGGGTTTGGGAAGATTTTAGAAAAAATGCTATAACTTTCTTCAAACTCAATGAAATTGAATGAAACAAAAACAAAAATGGATTATATTCATGTTACAACACATACCAATCAATTTTAGACTCTCATTTGGTTTTTACAAGCCATACCAAATAGAAAAAGTTGCTACAACATTCATAAAACACCAAAACAACTTGCTTCAATTCACTCAAAGTTTGAAAAATCACTACAACAACCCTTCGAATTTATAGCTCATGCATGCATATTCCATCATTTTTTGAGTTTTTCCAACATTTCTTTTAGTGTGCATGCAACATTTATTGATTTTTGACAACTTGCTCAAAAATTTGCATGACAAAATTAGCAACTTTTGACAACTTTGAGCAAACTTGACAATTTTCAAAACCCACGCCTCATAACTCATAAAATGGATTAAATACATAGAAAATGGTCATAAATTACCTTATTAATCATTATAACCCCCTAACAACTAAAAATACCCAAAATTACAAAAACATGCTAAAATGGAGCTCCTAGTGCCCCTGCACCATACACCCAAGGGGAAGAAAACTCAAGTCCCACTTGAGTGCAAGTCTTCAACAGTGTAATCATGCCTAAAAATATCTTCTTCAATCATCCATGTAGAATCCTCAATGATAATAACAAATATGAGAGTGAATACTCCATTTAGCTTGCTTGTTTGCTTCACCCTGCTATAACTCCTCTTGGAAATCTACACAATCTTCCACGCTTTACCTATCTCACTATCCACTTTACCATGTTGCTGAAAGACGATGTGCACTTGTACCTAGATGTCCTCTTTATGCATAAAAATATCAACATTCTTGTCTTTCTCAAAGAAAACATACACTTGTCCAAAAGCATTTAAGACCTTCAAATGTCTTCTTGACTGCTACATGACAATATATAGACTGTTAGATCTCCTTTCAAAACCTTTCATTTTGACTTTGGATACTACATTGTCCTTCAAGCCAAGTTCTTGCTAGGTACTCACCAAGAAATGAAATGAACCTTCATTCTCATAAAGCAATTCTTGATGTCCTCATTCCCTTGACTACCATTATGAAACAACGCTGCTTCATATTCTTCTATAACAAAAATGAAATGTTTTGGTTCCCCCTTTGTATCTACATATGCACCTAAATAATTAGATACTTCAAGTATCTCTTCATCTGTGTATTTCCTATTTTCAATTTTTGGGCCTTTCCTATGGCTATCCTTAGAAGTCACTTCACTACTCCTTCCCTTACTTGGAACAATCTTAAATGTTG